>MU692271.1:126173-162792 GCA_026770625.1 Nicotiana glauca
ACAAGAGGATCAACCAGTTACTTTAAGCTCAATTTCTCAGGAAACCTACCATAGAATCCAAGTTGCGATGCCAACTACTGTGGACAAGATCTAGAGTCCAACTCGCAATCATGAATATCCGTACAAGTGTACTTTTAGTTTTCAAAAGAAAATAGCACTAAGTAATAGGAGTAACTTTCTGTGCAAAGAAGTCCACGCAAACACTTGAGTTTGGAAACTCGTATTTTGAAAATCGCAAATAAAACCACAGAGAAATTTTTACACATCTTTTAGAGGGATGGTACACCTATTTCTACTTAAGTAACAATATATATTACTCGCTTGATATGTTTAAGTGATAAATATGTGTGCCTAAGATATATTGTACTCATTGATTGAATATAAATGCTCGGCGCGAACAAGATTTTATTTCTCCATTTCACATTCCAAATTCATTGTACTTTAGAAATTTCCAATCAGCATTAGCTTATTATTATTATTATTATTATTATTTGTATACACTTCCTTATAGAGAGGGATGCTACAATCAAACAAATATTTAAGTTTTCCAGTAATTTGAATCGCCTTTTGATTAAAGTAAGTCTTCCCCCCTCCTTACTCTTCACGGACGAAAAGCAAGTATAACGGTATGGTTGTCCTTATTTACCTTATCGAACTGTTTCTCCGTTGTAGTGACGAGATGGTCAAATGCCCTTTCCGACGATTCGTTTCTTCGCTAGCCAACATAATGATGATCTATATGGGAGAGTGGTCCAAGATTGTGGCTCCTACTCGACATTGTTTGACTCAAAAGTTGTTGAACACTTTTTAAGCAAATCAATCAATATAGATGAAGGGGTAAATCGTAATCGAAAATAACAAACCCTAGGATCATCTTGGTAATTGGTTCAGATAACAATAATACAAATCGGAGAGAGAGAGAGAAAAAGTGATAATGTTAAAGAGATGAGAGAGAGATAATGTTAGAGAGATGAGAGAGCGAGAGAGCTTATATTTCCAATAATGAATCAATCCCCCTTTTACAAGGCTCCGATCCCATTTATAGCGTAAGGGATCCTTCTATAAATATTAAAAGGCAAAAATAAAATACAAGCTATAGAGGGGCCGGCGTGATTATGGAGTCGTCTCTCCTATTGCCCCTAAGTCGTTCTTCTGTCAGAACCCGCATATGTTCAGCGGTTGGTCGTGCTGGCTTAGGGACGTGATCGGTCAAAGTCGACCCCATACAGTTAGTCCCTCCGCCCTCGGGGTCACAGCGAGGTGCGTCCTCGATGGGCGGAACCTGTACCTCCGTTCAGGGAGAGTTTGACTTTGTCAAAGAATTGTGACGTGACAGGTAGAAGACAGTAATCATGACTGTCAGAGCGTCGAAATGAAACGCATTTCCCCGTGTGACATCAGCGCTCGCATGCGTCATTATTGCGCATATTCTCGAGGCAGGGAACATGTGTTCTGGTGCTTGATTTTCCGTGCTGATTCGAAGTCTGCCTCTTCGCTTTTGGCGCCACCCAATCCTATAAATAGGGGAAGGGTTTAACTTGATTCAAACTTTGATCACTTGTAAGAGCATTACTACCCTTCAGTGTCCATTTTCGCATTCTGGTACTTTTCCTTTGGTTGAAAATTTCTTTCTTCTTTGTTGTACTGCGTACAATTCCTTTTCAAACGAGATCATGCCTAAACCTCACCGAAATGATGAGAGGGTCCGAAAGTTGCTCCATCAAACGTGCCTCCCCCTTCCGATGGCGGAGAGATAGAGGAAGAAGAGGACATCAGTCCTCTTACGGTGGAAGCGCTCTTACCGAAGCATCTCTTGTCCCGAAGTGATTTCAACAAAGACTCTCCTATGCCGACTCTGGAATTTTTTGAATCAGTGCAAAACCATTTAGACGATCTCCCTATGAAGTATGGCATACTTGCCCATGTAGAGATGGTTCCAGCGGGGAGAGATTACGTAGATATTCGCCGGCCAAGGTACTACTCTATTTACGAGTATCCCTTTTTGATCGGTTATGGCCTCCCTATTTTTCCTTTGGCGGAGGAGCTCTGCCCATTCTATAACGTGTCCCCGTCTCAACTTACGCCATATACCCTGAAAGTGCTTCGGCTACTGACCAAGTATGCAGAGTTGGTCGGATGTGAAGTCTCGATCCATCACCTTTTACAATTGTTTAGTGCCGGTTATCTGAAAGGGACTATGGTGCACTTAAGAAGCCGTGGTACGGAGGGGTTGGTGGTCAAAACCGACGATCGAGCTAGTCGCGGGTTCTGGCGTAAATATTTTTTTATCAAGACCAAGCATGTGGTCGCTAATCCTGCTGGATTCCCGGAGAAATGGAATTCAAAACGTGAGTATTGCAGTTGGTTAAGTTCCTTGTTACTAGTGACTGTTGTGATTCTAACCTTTGTATTGCAACCATGGCTCATCCGCCCCAGTTTGTCACCGGTATCAGGATATGGGTTGCCGACTTGCTGCCCTATGCGGAAGAGACCCGCACGTGGTCTGCCTTCATGCAGCGCTATGGCCCCAAAGCCCCTTCAGGTAGATTTCTAATTTTGTTTTGTAAATTCTGCAACCCTGCTCACTTGTTTTTATGGTGACAGGTCGAGGTGCTTCTAGGAAAAGGGTGCCAGTCCCTACTCCCATGCGGTCCAACGTCGCCTTAGATACTCGTGATGTATTATGCGAGTCTGTCCGAGGGGGTCTCCCTCTAGTTCCTTTGCAAGGGGCCACGTCTACGACTATGGTTGTGAGGGAGTCGGCGTCGTTGTCTCCGGCCCCACAACCCGCGGACGAGTCTCCCGATGGCGAGGAATCCTTGGAAAGAAAAAAGAGGAGGCTTAAAATGAGCAAGGCAGTGGCCGCCGAAGCTGAAGGAAGTGGGGTGCCTCAATCGGCGCCCAGACCTGTATTTATGGCCGACATTATTTTATCTGGGAGGTCGGCCCATCATAGGAGTACTGCTCCCGGTATTAGCTCGGCACATGCCGTTGAGGGGGGGGGGTCATCGACCAATGTCGATGGAACCGGCAAGGAAGCTGAGGGATCCAACTCTGACATCGCCCAGGAGGATGTGGATGAGTTCGTAAAGGGACTTACTCATGTGGAGATGACGATGGACGGGTCCGATCGTCGTATTATGATTCCATGGGCTTACAACTTGTTGCATAAGAGCGAACGGGCTGTATCGGCCCTTACTCTATTTTGTGTCTCCCCTGAAAGCGAGACGCTCAGCGCCGTGAGTGATGCAGAGCTGTCACGAAGGGCTGCCGGCATGGCTTTACGGGTAATCCTTATTCTTCTCTTTTTTGCGTATTGTAAGATTGGCCTGAAGCGTGCTTATTTCTGCATTTCTTTCCAGACCCTCGTTTTAGAGGTGGAGAGGGGGCGCCGTGAGCAGAAAAGGGCGGCCGTTTTTGAAAAAATTTTGAAAAAGTACCAAAGGTACTGTTCTAAGCATCGGGCGGCGGTCGACCTCTACCAGCAGGACCCTGAGTTTCGGGTGTTCCGTGAGGGGCTTAAGCAGAGTCAGGCCCAGTTAGAGCATGGGGGGGGGGGGCTGAGCTGGAAGTGGCGGACAGCGAGATGTTGGGAGTCGTGGCCCGTAACAGCGAATTGGAGGCACTCCTTAGAGAGAAAGATAATGAGCTCGAGCTGAGTCGAGGGGTGGCGGCGGAGAACGCCAACCTTCATCGGAGAGTAGCAGACCTGACCGCTGAACTCGATGCCAGGATGGCGGAAATCAATGGACTTAGGTAGGTCGCTCCTCCAAGGTCAGAGGAAGTGGGTCACCTTTCTCAACCCTCCTCATCTCTTCTCTCGTCTGGTCAGAGCGCGCGTCACAGTGTGCATGAGATATGGATTTTTGCAGTGGCTAAACTTGACGTGTATTGAGAGCTTCATATCGAGGGCAGGGCGACAGAGGAGGAGGTTCAGGAATGATGGCACGAGGCTCGCACTGCCCGTGAAGCATGCGGGAACTATCCTGACTCTCCTGATGGGGAAGGTTGTACTTTCGAGGATGTCGATTGGCTTGACTTGGATTCTTGGTATAATGATGTTTATCGCCCAGGGCGAAGAGTTGCCACAAATTTGTATATATTTTTTGGTTTTGAGAAATGTACTGGGGCCCGTCCGTGGGGGCGAATGTAAATATATTTTTTGATGTGATATAAACTTTGTTTTTATTGCTTTGTCCGCTTGTTGTTTTTCCCTCCTTGAGTTTCCTTTTTGCAGCGCTTAGCCATAGTAGAGGTTGCTTTTGTTGTTTGTTAAAAAGGTCATCGTGGTTTGAGTGATGTCGAACCGATGTCGATAGCCTTAGCCATTAGGATATTACTTTGACTATCGTCGAAGTACTATATATCGTGGTTCGAATGAGGTCGAACCGATGTCGATGGGCTTGTCCATTAGGATGTGGTTTCGATTATCGTCGAAGTAGTATCCGTCATGGTTCGATCGATATCGATGGCCTTAGCCATTAGGATGTTACTTCGACTATCATCGATGTACTATCCGTCGTGGTTCGAACGATGTCAAACCGATGTTGAAGGCCTTGGCTATTAGGATGTTGCTTCGACTGTCGTCGAAGTAGTATCCGTCGTGGTTCGAACCGATGTCGATAGCCTTGGCCATTAGGATGTAGCTTCGACTGTCATCGAAGTAGTATCTGTCGTGGTTCGAACCGATGTCGATGGCCTTGGCCATTAGGATGTTGCTTTGACTGTCGTCGAAGTAGTAACTGTCGTGGTTCAAATGAGGTCAAACCGTGTCGATGGCCTTGGCCATTAGGATGTTTCTTCGACTATCGTCGAAGTAGTATCCGTGATGGTTCGAACCGATGTCGATGGCCTTGGCCATTAGGATGTTGCTATGACTGTCGTCGAAGTAGTATCCATCATGGTTCGAACGAGGTCGAACCGATGTCGATGGCCTTAGCCATTATGATATTGCTTCGACTATCGTCGAAGTAGTATCCGTCGTGGTTCGAACGAGGTCAAACCCATATCGATGGCCTTGGTCATTAGGATGTTGCTTCGACTATCGTCGAAGTAGTATCCATCGTGGTTCGAACCGATATCAATGGCCTTGGCCATTAGGATGTTGCTTCGACTGTCGTCGAAGTAGTATCCGTCATAGTTCGAACGAGATCGAACTGATGTCGATGGCCTATGCCATTAGGATGTTGCTTCGACTGTTGTCGAAGTAGTATCCATCTTGGTTCGAACCGATGTCGATGGCCTTGGCCATTAGGATGTTGCTTCGACTGTCGTCAAAGTAGTATCCATCGTTATTCGAACAAGGTCGAACCGATGTCGATGGCCTTGGCTATTGGGATGTTGCTTCGACTTTCATCGAAGTAGTATCCGTCGTGGTTTGAACCGATATCGATGGCCTTGGCCATTACGATGTTGCTTCGATTGTCATCGAAGTAGTATCCGTCGTAGTTCGAACTGATGTCGATAGCCTTGTCATTGGGATGTTGCTTCGACTATCGTCAAAGTAGTATCCGTCATGGTTCGAACCGATGTTGATGGCCTTGGCCATTAGGATGTTTCTTCGACTGCCGAAGTAATACCTGTCGTGGTTCGAACCGATATCGATGGCCTTTCCCATTAGGATGTTGCTTTGACTGTCATCAAAGTAGTATCCTCGTGGAATGGAGATTAACTCTTGTTCGTTTAATGGAGATTTCTATTCATTCAATGGAGATTTCTATTCGTTCAATGGAGATTTCTGTTTATTCAATTGAGATTTCTATACATACAATGGAGACCTGTTCATACAATGGAGAATAACTAGTGTAGTCCCTTCATTATATTGGCCTGCAGACCATGATGACTGGCTGATATGATGAATCTGTGCTTCAGAGCCACCAGGTATCCCCTTTGCCGCCTCGCTAAAAACCTTCCCAACAAATTCTAATTGGAACAAAACTCGGTTAGTGAAAAAGAGTACGACTTAGGAGATGCCTTTCAGAAGTGGAAGTATTTGAGGTGTGCGACATTCCAATTGTTTTGGAGTGGTTTTCGCTCCATCGTTTCTAGCTGGAACGCCCCTTTGTTTGCCGTTGCTATGATTTTTATGGTCCGTCCTAGTTGGTCCCCAATTTTCCTTCATTCGGGTCTTTCGACGCCAGTGTTTTGGCTTTGAGGACGTAATCGCCGACTTTGAGTGATCTTACTTTGGCGTTTTCGTTGTAATATCTTTCTGCTTGCTGTTTTTGGGCTGTCATTCTTGTATTAGCCATGTCTCTTCATTCTTCGGCTTCGTCTAGATCTTACAATCTACTTTCATCATTTTCTGCCTCGCTGGTATAGGAATATCTCAGGCTTGGTTCCCCGATTTCGACGAGTATGACTGCGTCGGTCCTGTAGACTAGTGAGTACGGCGTTTCTCCCATGTTAGATTTGGGCGTAGTCCGGTATGCCCATAATACTTTAGGTAGTATTTTGGGCCATATCCCTTTAGCTTCCTCGAGCTTCTTTTTCAATATGTTCAATATCGTCTTGTTGGAAGACTCGACTTGGTCATTAGCGGCGGGATGATACGGAGTGGAGAGTATCCGCTTGATGTGCCATTTCTCGAAGAACTCAATCGTTTTCCTACCGATGAAGTGGGGGCCATTGTCAAAACTGATTTCTTCGGGGATGTCGAAATGGCATATGATGTTTTTCCATATAAAGGCAATGAATTCTTGCTCGTGTATCTGTGCGTACGCACCTGCTTCCACCCATTTGGAAAAATAGTCAGTCAAAACTAAAAAAAAGTGTACCTTTCCTCGTCCTGCTGGCAGAGGGCCAATTATATCCATTCCCCACTTTTTGAAGGGCCATGGCGAGGTGACTAAATGGAGAACCTCCCCTGCTTAGTGTATCCTGGAGGCGTACTTTTGGCATTGTTTGCATCTTTATACATAATCTGCTGCCTTTTTTTCATAGTAGGCCAGTAATAACCGACACGGATGAGGCATCAGATGAGGGCGCGATTTTCTGTGTGGGCGCCGCAATGGCCCTCATGCACCTCTTGTAATACTTGTCTCGTTTGATGCGGCCCGAGGCACTTAGCTAGGGAACCGCCAAACGTTATCTTCTAGAGGTCATGATTTACAGACTGTATCGGGCGGCTTGTACACAGAGCTTTTTGGCTTCTTTTTTGTCGTGTGGGAGTGTTCCGTCCTGCAGATAGGATACAAACTGGTTGTGCTAGTCCCAAGTTAGATTTACAGAGAATACCTCGAGTTTGTCGATGGCCGAATGGAGGAGGGTGACCACACTTTCTTTGTTGATATTCTTGGTGGCCGCAGCCATCTGCCTCGACATTTTGTGCCTTGAGGATTTGCTCGAAGAGACATTCGTCGAACTCTGGCATCAGCTTATGGATTTCTGATTGGTATTTTTGTAGCCTTTGTTATTTGATTTGGTAAGTCCCGGTGACTTGATTTACGACGAGTTGAGAGTCGCAGTGGAGGAAGAGTCGATGGGCCCCGAATTTGATGGCCAATTTCATACCTGCAATCACAGCCTCATACTCGGCCTCATTGTTAGTCATCTCGGGGCATTGTATGGACTGGAGAATTATTTCACCCGTGGGGACTTCGAGGACTAGTCCCAGTCCCGATCCCGAGGCATTCACAGCGCCGTCAGTGTAGAGTGTCCAAAGGTTAGTGTGGGCATAGGCGCGGAGGGCCTCTTGTTCCACCTCTGGCAATATCCCCATGCTGAAGTCGGCGACAAAGTCGGCAAGTACCTGCGACTTAATGGCGGTTCTTGGGTGGTAGGTTATGTCATGATCGCTGAGCTCTTTGGCCCATTTGGTGAGCCTACCTGAGAATTCGGGTTTATGTAGGACGCTTCTTAGGGGGAAGGTTGTTATTACTTTTTTGGGATGGCATTGAAAATAAGGTCTAAGCTTCCGTGAAGCTACGACTAGTGCCAGAGCCAGTTTCTCGAGGTGAGGGTACCTCGTTTCGGCATCTATTAAAGTTTTGCTGATATAATAAATAGGGGATTGAGTACCTTTGTTTTTGCGGACCAAGACGGTGCTGACATCGACTTCGGATACTGCCAGGTACACCAGTAAACACTCGCCCGGATTTGCTTTGACGAGCAATGGCGGCAAAAATAGATATGCTTTAAGTTTGCTTAGGGCCTCGATGCATTCCTCGTTCCATTCTAACCCATGATCTTTACTCAGGACGCTGAAGAACTTGTGGCATCTGTCCGAGGACCGCGAGATAAACCTTGATAGGGCGGCTATTCGCCCCGTCAATTTCTGTACCTGCTTCTTGTTATTCAGAACCTCAGGTACCGTGTCTATGGCATTGATCTGATATGGGTTGACTTCGATACCCCGTTGTGATACGAGAAAACCTAGGAATTTTCCTGAGGCCACGCTGAAGGCGTATTTTTTTGGGTTTAATTTCAGCCCGTACTGCCTCAGTATCTCGAAGGCTTCTTTCAAATGATCGATATAGTCCTCCTTCTTTGCCGATTTTACTAACATGTCATCGATATAAACCTCCATTGTCTTGTCGAGCTATTCCTTAAACATCTTGGTGACCAACCTTTGGTATGTTGCTTCTGCGTTTTTGAGTCCGAAGGGCATCACTTTATAGCAGTACGTCCCTTGGTGGGTGATGAAAGTTATCTTCTCTTGATCTTCTTCGTCCATCAGGATCTGGTTGTAGCCGGAGTAGGCATCAAAGAAACTTAGCAGTTCATGCCCTACTGTTGCGTCGATCAGCTAGTCGATATGGGGCAATGGGAAGGAGTTTTTGGGCATCCCTTGTTCAGATTGGTGAAGTCCACGCACATTCTTCATTTCCCATTTTTCTTTTTAACCATGGCCACATTAGCGACCCATTGCGGATATTTCGATTCCCTGATAGAACCGTTGGCTAGTAATTTGTCCACTTCTTCACTGACTGCCTCGTTGATTGCAGCGTTGAATTTCCTTCTCATATGTCATACGGGCAGATAGAGTGGGTCGACGTTTAGCTTATGAGTGACGATGTCTTTTGGGATCCCCGGCATATTTGAATGAGAGTAGGAAAATAAATCTGCATGGTTAGTTAAGAATTCATGGTACTTACTTGGGTCGGAGAGGTTGTGCCCGATGTAGGCTTTCTTTGAATTGTCGGTATCGTCCAGCTGGACCGAGTCGAGGTTCTCGACTGTAGCTTTGAAAGCTTATACGACATCTGGGTCCTTAATGAGCTCTACCGTCGGGTTGATTTTAGTTCCCGACATGACTGATTGCTATGCTTCCGCGCTTGCTCCCTTCAGTTGTTTGGTATGTGTACAGTCTTGGGCGATCCGATAGCATTCCTAGGCGATACATGGCTCGCCTCGAATACTGAATATTCCCCATGGGGTGGGAAATTTGATTACTTGATAGAAACTCGAGGGACCGGCTCGCATGGCGTGTATCCATGGGCGCCCTGTGATGACATTGTAAGCCGTTTCCTAATTCATGATGTGGAATGTGGTCTCCAGCGTGACTCCTCCTGCCAAGACTGGAAGTGATATCTCTCCAGAGGTTCGCTCTACTGCATTGTTAAAACCCGTTAGCGTTATGCAACGCGGTATTATCTTATCTTCGAGCCTCATTTGCATGAGAACTCTTGGGTGGATAATGCACGCGCTGCTTCCGTCGTCTACCATGTTTCTTTTCACATCAGTATCAGTAATGCATAAAGTTATGACTAAAGCATCGTAATAAGGGAAAGACAAACCGTCGGCATCAGACTTATCGAAGGTGATACTATCTTCGAAGTCATCATACCGTTCGTGAGCGATCGTGCGCTTTAAGTTGTGTGTGGTGGTGAACTTTACATGGTTGATTGCTGAGTCATCGCCGCCACCGATGATCATCTGTATGGTGCGTGCTAGAGAAGGTGGTTTTGGTGGTCCTCTGGCAAAATTTGCCCTTTATTTATCGTTGAGCAGCTCCTTCAGGTATCCCTGGTTCAGCATTCTGACCACCTCCTATCGTAGACCTATGGAATCTTCGGTCTTGTGTCCTCTTTCCTGATGGAATTCGCATAGGACGTTCGACCTCTTTGCACTAGGATCTGATTTCATTTTTTACGGTCGTTGTACCTTCGTGCCCAGCTTCTCCACTGCGTATACTATTTCTGAAGGGGAGACACAAAAGTTATGAGCAGATAATAATGGGGGCATACCTCTTTCATTTCGAAGTGGGGCGGCATGTCGCTGCACAACATCTGGATGCCTAGGAGGAGGCAGATTGGGAGTTCTAACGTAAGGCTGATTCCTTTCTCTGTTAAAGCGTGGGAGTTGTTCCTGCCGCCTGTTGTGGCATCGATCCCTCTTTACCTCTGATTGTACTGATATCAGTTGTTGGGTCGGACCATTAAGATCGTCTTTGTCCGCTCTTACTTCGGCGCAATAGGCATTGTGAATCTCTTCCCACATGGTGGTGGGATACTTTATGAGTTAGTTGAGTAGCTTCTTGGTTGCTTTTGATCCGTCTTTGTTCAACCTATTTTGGAAAGCTGCAACCGTCATTCCTTCTGATACGTTTGGCAGTCCCATTCTTACCCTGTTGAATCGGGTCAGGAAGTCCCTAAGTCCTTCACCCGTTGTTTGCGTGATGGCAAAGATATCATTGACCCTAGCTTCGACCTTCTTTGCTCCTGCATGAGCGGTGGCGAATTTTTCTCCCATTTCTTCGAACGTTGTTATTGATCTAGCTGGTAGTTGAGAGTACCACGTTAATGCTCCTCCACTCGATGTTTCACCAAACTTTTTCAGCAGCACAGACGGCACTTGTTCTTTTGATAAGTCATTGCCTTTTACGAAGGTCACATAATGGATCAGATGGTCTTCTGGATCCGTGGTCCCGTCATATATTTTCAGGTACGGTGGCATCTTGAAGGTTTTTGGGATCGGGTAAGGGGTAGCTTCCTCACTATACGGTTGCTCGAAGAACCTTCCCACATCACGTTTCGGTAGTAGCTTAGGGGCGCCAGGTATCTTGTCTACCCTTTCCTGGTGCTTTTTCATTTGGTCACGAAGCGCTTTATTCTCGTTCTCCATTTCTTCCATTTTCTTAAGGATGGTTGTGAGTGCATCATCACTTGCATTCGTATTGGTGTGGGCATTACTTGTTCGTACAACACTGGGCTCACCGGTGGCGGCAGCGATTTCTGCCATTGATGAATCTTTGATATTTCCCTGAGGTGGTTTCTCGAGCATGCTACTTAGTTCGTCAACTACTCCTCTAGTAGCTTTTTGACTACTAGGGGCGTTTTCTTTGCTGCAGATGTAAAGGCCTCCCTTTCATGCAAAATCATCAGATCTTCGAGTGAAGAGGGTGAGATATCCCCCTCCGGTATACTATTTGGTGTTACATTCGTGGTATTTTCTCTACCGGCTTCGTTGGGGGGGCCTATGAGGTTGGTTGAGACATCTGCTATCATTTTCAGCCTTGATTCTTTCTCTGCCATTTGTTAGTTTCTATGGAGTCTGAAGGACAGTGATTGTTATTTTTGATATCCTAGGCGTGAACTATGATTTCTACTACCGAAATTCCCACAGACGGCGCCAAATTGTTTGACTCAAAAATTATTGAACACTTTTTAAGCAAATCAATCAATATAGATGAATGGGTAAATCGTAATCGAAGATAATAAACCCTAGGATGATCTTGGTAATTGGTTCAGATAATAATATTACAAATGGGAGAGAGAGAAAATAATAATCTTAGAGAGATGAGAGAGAGATAATGTTAGAGAGATGAGAGAGCGAGAGAGCTTATATTTCCAATAATGAATCAATCCCCATTTTACAAAGCTCTGATCCCCTTTATATAGTAGGGGATCCTTCTATAAATATTGAAAGGCAAAAATAAAATACATGCTATAGAGGGGCCGACTTGATTATGGAGTCGTCCCTCCTATTTCCCCTAAGTCGTCCTTCTGTCAGAACACACATATGTTCAGCGGTTGGTCGTGCTGGCTTAGGGACGTGATCGGTCAAATTCGACCCCATACATATATCTCTATCATTCTAACTAAAGTTTTTTCCTTTTTTTTTGTTATAAATATTTTTATATCTTTTTTCTTAAACATATAAAAATATAAATTAAAGTTCGTTAAACATTGGAGACTAGAAGATTAGGTCAAGATAATTAATTGAGAGACAATAACGAGGACTAGGATGTTAGAAGGACAATAGTTCTCATTATTTTGTGTCTCATACAACTTATATTAGTTGTATGAGATAATTTTTTGTTTCACAGTTTTGTGGACCCATAAATGTAACATTGGAGTCCACAATTTTGTGAGACAAAAAGGAGCCTCATACAACTAGTGTCAGTTATATGAGATACAAAATATAACTTCTCGTTCTGCTACATGTTAGATTGTATAGAATTGATTGGGGGATGTTAGATTATCGTCCATTTTTCTCATTTTATACTCCATTCGTTTACTTTTACTTGGCACGTTTTGACTTTTCACGCCACTTAAGAAATAATAAATGAAGTGTATCTATAATTTACCATGATACCCATATTAATTGATACATATTTTATTGGCTTTGAGAAAATAATTTGAAATGAGTAATAAATACTGTGGGTATAACCGAATTTTTTTTTGTCTTATCTTAATATACATAAAGTAACAAGTAAAAATAAAAATCTATTTTTAGTATACATGCCAAGTATCCGTCCACTTCGGAAGCATACGTTAAGCAAGTTGAATTTGTTGGAAAGAGCATAGGAGTAGTTTCACTGTTGGAAAGGAAAAGAAATCTTTACACTTTGTCATATAGACAAGGGAAACAGTAACATGTGGAGTTACAAAAGAATGATATTCTAGTTTTTATCAGTTGCACGAGCTAGTACACATGCTGTTTTTCAGGTTCGACATGACCAACAAAACTTCACTTATGTAGTAATTTTGGATTTTCATTTAGTTATCAATTCACTATTGCATAGACAACAATCTACTCGATTCATTAGCTGGTCGTCTGAATGTTCTTAGTTGCGTTCTATGCTTTAAATGCAAGCAAAGTTTTAATTATACTACCCATTTCTACTTAATTTTCTAGAGTTAACTCTAGTTTAATCTGCTTTTATCAAGTAAGCGCACGCTCAAGATAAGCAGATAATGTATGGAATGATCAAACACGTGAGCGTGCATCCTCATTCAGAGAATAACATATATACATCACACTTAAAAAAAAATTTATTACGGTTTCATTCGCACACTTAAACTCTTGCTCGACCTCGAGCAACTTTCAAAATTAAGCACAATGGAAAGAAACACATTTCAAAATGTACTCAAACATACTATCAATGATAATGGTTTATGTCAACAGTTAGAACCCAACATAAGAACTATTGACATATTTCTTCAAAATTAGTCTCATGCCAATACTATTTAAAATATTGTGGGAACAGCTTAACCTAAAAAGATGACTCCAATATATTTTCTACTATGACTCATTTCTTGTGTCAACTCAAAATGTATTGACTTTACCAATCCTTTGCAAAGCATGTGCCCCCAACACAAATCAAAGAGAGAAATTAGTCCGAATACTCAAATATGTATTCAAGTGTAATTTAAGGAATTACACTGTCACGACCCAAAATCCTACCAATCGTGATGTCACCTAACCCAACCCACTAGGTAAGCCAAATATAGTCAATACAACCATAATGAAATAATAGAGGATCAGGGACCAGTAAATGAAATAACTAAAACTCTATACAATATCACAATGATTGGTAGTACAAATCATGAGCTTCTAAGATTTAAAATTTACAAAGTTAGTACGGAATAAATAAATTATCTGTTCAAAATATACATAAACCGATTTGCAAATCTAAAGCTACCAAGGACAAGTGACAGCTATAACCGGAACACAAGTACATCTTCAATGCCAGCTCTTGTCGGACGCAGCAACATCAACTCCAAGATCTGCACGCAAGGTGTGAAACTGTAGTATGAGTTAAACCGACCTCATGTATTCAATAAGTATCCTAACTAACCTCGACAAGGTAGTAGAAGCAAGAACCATTAATGATACTCGTTGATCACATGTGCAGTTCATAAATTCAACAAATATAGAATAGATATATGATCAAATTAGGTAAATTACATGTAAAAACCATCTTAGTGCTCACAAGTAATTGTTTTAAAGTGTTCTACAAAGTTAACAATCCAGCATATAAGGAAGATATGCAGTAAATCAGGTAAATAATCAAGGAAATTTCAAGTAAAGATGAAATACAATAACTAACTATTAGTTCGTTACGGCACGCAACCCGATCTATGTAACAATAATCAGTTTTCCCAGAGCTCACATCAACCAGAAACCCATCGGTTTCTTACAAACCACGTGCATACCATCAAGAGAGAAACATAAAAGGGTGACTCTAGGGGATGGATCTGTATCACATGCTGCACAGACAACCCACGTGCTGCACGAACAACTCACGTTCTAATATTATTAACCGTACGAATAACTCACGTGCTGCATAAACAAATCACGTGATATAATTTCAATATCTGAATCCGCACAAATAACTCACGTGTTGCACGAACAATTTATTTTGCTAATAATATCTATCCACATGGACAACTCACGTGATGCACGGACAACTCATGTGCAAATATCACAATCCGTCTAGCGTGGTCACAAGCACAATACAATAATCCGCTCGGCATGATCACATGCATAACAACATAATTCCCCCGGCATGGTCATATGTATAACAAATCCATCTGGCCGGCATGGTCACAGTCATCCGGTCTAATTTATATCACACAGAAGCAAGTATACAACAACATATGTGTATGATGTATAAATATCAAATTTCATGCTCCTAGATATGTATAATAACATGTTAGTTTTAGGTATATGCAAAGTGTACTATCATAGCTTAAACCAATAATTTCATCACAAAGATAGCAATTACCAAGTTTATTCAGGGAATTAGTCTTTTTGTAACCTCAAACATGACTCACATAGTTCCCAACAATTTTGATAAATAAGAGAAACATTATAGCTTTAAGCTTAATAATCTATTCCTGGCATATCATAGCCTAAGCACTATCCCGAGCATGGATAAAGACCTGATTCTCGCACATGGACTCAAAACCCACATGTACTCATACCCATAGTACATAGATATCACAAATAATTTAGGCAACTAATGCCTCACCTAAGTTTAGATAAAATACTTACCTCGAACAAGTCAAATCCAATACCGAGCATGCCAACCGACACTCTAGATATGTCATCCCACACAAATCAACTTCCTAATGGCTCGAAACTAGCCAAAAGTAACTCAAAAATATTAAATGATGCAAAAGGAAATCAACCCAAATGATAAAGGTCGAATCTTTAATCAATAACTCAATGTCAACCAAAAAGCCAAACAGAGGCCCGCATGTCGGAACCCAACAAAACTTACAAATTTTGTACAAGTCCAACATACCAATTTCACTCAATTCCGACTCCAATCGATATTCAAAACTCATAAATTCACTTTAGAAAAGTTTAGGCAAAAGCCCCCAATTTCTCTTTAAAATTCACCAATTAAATACCAAAAATCAAAGATGGTATCATGAAAATATAATTAAAACCGAATAAAAAGTACTTACCCCAATTCATGCGGTGAAAATCTCCTCCAAAATCACCCAAAACCGAGCTCCAAACCTCAAAATATGAATAAAATAATGAACCCTTAAATAAATTGACACTGCTCTTGCATCTTCGCATCTGCGACAGCCCAACCACTTTTGTGCCGTCGCTTTCGCAACTAATTCTATCCTTCCGCGGAAACAACTAACTAGCCAACTTCTCTTACTTGGGAATATGCTCCACTTCTGATACATTGCAGGTGCAAGAAATATGCTCAGCATCTGCACTCTTTCAGCTTTTGCGCCAAAGCTGCTGCGCATGCGCCTTCGCAACGCGATGAAATATCCGCATTTGCGAACTCCTGCCCCAGTTCCACATTGTGCTTCTTCATAATGCCTACCGCACCTGCACCCAAATTTTCGCAGGTGCGGTCACACCAGAACTTAACCGAAAGTAGCATTAACAAATAATTTTCCAAATGATCCAAACCACGTCAGAAATTTGCCCGAGCCCCTCGGGATCCCGTCTGAACATATCAACAAGTTACAAAATATAATACGGAACTACTCGAGGCCTCAGATCACACTTAGAAACATCAAAAATATGAATCGCACCTCAAATAAAATTTAATAAAGTTTCGAACTTTCAACTTCCAAAACTCATGCCGAATAATATCAAATCAACTTGGAATGACCTCAAATTTTGGACACAAGTTTCAAATGAAATAATGTACCTATTCCAACTCTCGAAATAACAATTCAAATAAAATATCATCAAAGTCAACTCTCGATCAAACTTATGAACATTACAAACCTTCATATTGCTAATTTTCGCCAATTAACGCTAGAACCTTCTAGAAACTTCCAAATGCAAAATCGGGCATACACCCAAGTCCAAAATCACCACCAGGACCTAAAGGAACCATCAAAACTTTGATTCGAGTTAAAATACATAAAAATCAAACTTGATCAACTCTTCCAACTTAAATCTTCCTAGTGGAGAACCCTTCTTCCAAATCAATCCTGAATCATATGAAAACTAGAACTGACGATAAACATAACTCATAATACATCATTTGAATCTACTCAAGGGTTTAAATAACTGAACAAAATGCAAAATCTCAAAATGACTGGTTAGGTCATTACATACACATCGAAAGAATTCGCTTACTCTCTCAAAGAAATTTATGTGCATCACGAGATGTGATGACCTGATAGGTCATTTTGAGTAATAGGCCTTATTTTCATATTTTGAGACCTCTATTATCTTCACTTGATGTTTCTTTATTTGTGTGCACATTTCATATCTTTTAAAAGATTTCAAGTCAAAATTAAAAAAAAAATATGATTTTAGGCTTTAAAAATAACTTGGATTGACTACAGTTAACATTTTGTATTAATGAATCCGGATCGGTATTTTGATAATTTTGGTAGTCCGTATTGTAATTTTGAACTTTGGCGTAAGCTCGGAATTGAAATTAGAGGTCACTAGGCTGATTTGACTTATTTTGCCGAAAGTTAGAAATTTGAAAGTTTGGAAACTTCGTAGGTTTGACCGTAGGTTGACTTCATGTCTATCAGGTTCGTATTTTTAATTTGGAACTTGGTATGGGTATATTTTACTATTTAAAAATTTTCTACAAACTTTTGTGTAATTCGGAGTTGGTTTGATAAAATTCAGACGCTTAGTTGTGATTTAGAGTTTCTTGAGTTTTCTTTTGATTTCATGCATTTTGTTGTCCGATTTTGTAGTTCTATATTTTATTTTGGTTTTTTGATCATGTAAGCAAGTTTTTATGATATTATTACACTTGTGTGAATGTTCGGCTCAGAGCCCGAGAGGCTCGGGTGAGTTTCAGATAGGCGTTATCCCATTTTTGACTTAGGACATTTATGGTTTTCAGTCGTTTCTGGTTTTCCGTGCATTGTGCTTCGCGATCAAAAAGGAAAAATTTGGGTTATGGCAGTTATTATTCACGAACGTGAGGAAATACTGACGAACGTGAAGCTTTGTGTGATCTGGGGGAAGGTGAGGTTGTTCTTCTTCGTGAATGCAGACCTTGGTTCGCAAACGCGAAGGCAGGCGAGGATTAAGACTTCATAAACGCAAAGAGTACTTTGCGAACACGAAGGCCATTTTGCCGTTGCTCTTCCCAAGAGCGTCAACTTCTTCACGAACGCAAAGAACTCCTGACGCCTAGGTATTAATATAGTTGAAAGTTTGGGGTTGAACCATTTTTCACAATTTTTGAAGTTAGAAGTCAGACTAGAGGCGATTTGGAAGAGATTTTTCATCCTAACTTCATTGGTTATTATATTTTAACTTGTTGTGTTATATTTCTATAAATACCCATTGATTTTAATCGTTGATCTAGAATTTTTCGTGGTAGTAGTTAGGCAATTGGATAGAAATTAAGGATTTTGTAAAATTAAGATTTAAATCTCAAATTGAGGTTCGAATTTAAAAAAAAATCACATAATAGGGCTCGGAGGTGAATGTATAATTGTGTTTTGGTTCGGATCTTGGGTTTTGACCAAGGGGGCCTGAGGTTGACTTTTGTTGATTTTTTACAAACTTATTATGGATTGAATCTTTTTCACTCATGGGTAATTTATAAAGCCTATTGGCATGTTTAACTTTGATTTAAGGAATTATGACATGTTGGTCTATTTCTATGTGAATTATGTGTGGGGACGTCGTATATGTAAGGGTACGAGTATATATACGTTGTCATTGGGTTAAAGCATACAGGTAGAATTTTTATTTTATTTTATTATGTTGTTTCTATGAATATGTTTTCCATGCCATAGTTAGGTTATTACTTCTTTAATTGTTCACCTTCATATTTATTGACTATTTTGAAGTTGTTGGGATTTTAAAAGTTGAGATGAATTATCATCATACTATGATTGAAGGGAAATAACTTCCACCTTGTTTTGTTATTTTGGATTAGTGTTGTTGCTTGGTGAGGAAGAGTGAAAAGACTAATGGGTGTTGCTATGCCTTATTGCATACAATATCATTTATTTGAAGAATGTGAGGATTAATATACGAAGGGTAATGCGGTGCATTTGATTGCTTTTTCTAATTAATCATATCATATTAGGCAGAGTGTAAAAGCACGATGGGTGATGCCATACCATATTATTTATAATATTACATGTTGAGGATGAGAGTAAAGCATGAAAGGTAATATCGTGCCATTGTTGATCCTATTGCATTACTTGATTTAGGATTGACAATTTAGTTGGTTGCATTGTTATTGTTTTCGGAAAAAGGCTACTTGGTGGATTTGTAGTTTCCTCTCTTATTGTACTCCACTTTCTACACGTCCCCTCCCCGTTAATATTTTAATTGTCCTGCTTGTTATTTTATTGCTTTATGTATATACATGTACAAGATTTACATAGATGTCTTGTCATAGACTTGTCACTACCTCATCGTGGTTAGGATCGACACTTATGGAGTAACTTATGTTGACTGTACTCATGTTACACTTCTGCACTTCTTATGCAGATATTAGTATTGGTCCCAGCGGTATCTAGTGGTGCTTCTGCTTAGATCTTATTTAAGGCAAAGACCTAAGGTAGATCTATCGGTATTTGCAGTGACTGAAGTCCCCATCTATTTCTATTTGTACTGTTTATCTCATGTCGAATAAATGTATCTTATTCAAACTATACTTGTAGATTTCTAGCTGCTTATGTACTGGTGACGTCAGATTTCTGTGATTAACATAGATAGTGCTATGTTATGGGATTTATTTCAACTTTGTTTATCAATAATAGTTGTAATTTCTCTGATTAAAATTGTTAATATGTTAAATTGGTTAATTAATGTTGGTTTTCATAGCAAGTAGACGTTAGGTGCCATCATGACCTCGAGGTTGGGAATCCGGATCGTAACACAAGGTTGTCCCATAGGCTTGCCTAGAGTATATGTCTCTACTAATCTATGCTTATGAAATCTAGGATTAATTAGGTCTTTACGGATTGTAATGTAGGCTAAAGGATGAGTAAGATATATTTGGGTGTAATGACTAACCTTTCTAAACACTTTAATGCACTACACTTAACTTTCAAATACATACTCTTCATGTCCAATTCAAGCAATTCCAAAAAATCATATACAATTTGAACTTTCTTCTTTAAGAACAACTATGCATTCACTTGCTTATATAAAAGGGAATAAGAGGTGTATTTCTACTTTTAAATTTTTTTATATTTTCTTAATCTTATTTTCTCATTTGTTTTTCAACACTCTCAAAATTTAGGTTGGCCGGCTAATGATCTTTCAAAATATACGTGCAACTTTTGGCCTTTTTATGGTTCCACTCAAAATCTACCCCAACTCTTACCTTACTCTTCTAGCGACTTAACTACTTTTGTAGGTAAATGTACAAAAAATCTAATTAAGAAAAATAAGGGAACCAGCTTGTAATGTAAGTGCCATAGAAAAAGTTTATTTATGGTGGTATACTAGCTTAATGGACAATAAAAGAAACACCTACATCATCTCCTAGACTCACAAAGCTTACTTATTTTACTTCAACAAACATACAGGGAAAGCTCTAGACTAACACGTGATAGCATAGAATATTATCAAGATCTCACATCACAAAATGCACATAATTCACTCCGAACGGCTCATGCCCGACTCTCACGTTAAACAATGTAATAACCCGGCTGGTAGTTCTAAGAGTTTTACCCCATTCCCACATTTACTGATTTTTTTTTATACTACAATTGTTATATGACTTATCGGGTTGGTTGGTTTGAGTCCAGAGATATATTAGAGCGAATTGAGACACTTAGTCTCTTAATTGAAAGCTTAAGTTGGAAAGGTTGACCGGATGTCGACTTATGTGTAAATAACCTCATATTTGAATTTTGATTACGTTAGCTCCGTTTGGTAATTTTAGACTTAGGAGCGCATCCGGATTGTATTTTGAAGGTCCGTAGTAGAATTTGGCTTGAATTGGTAAAAGTTATAATTTTGGAAAGTTTGACTGGGAATGGGATTTTTGATATTAGGGTCGGAGATTTTCGGAAGTTGGAGTAGGTTCGTGCTGTCATCTATGACTTGTGCGCAAAATTTGTGGTCAATCTAACGTGATTTTATATGTTTCAATATCGTTTGTAAAATATAGAAATTTCAAAGTTCATTAGGCTTGAATCTGTGTGTAATTCATGTTTTTGATATTGTTTGAGTTAATTGAGGATTTGACTAAGTTCGTATGATGTTTTGGGACTTGTTGGTACATTTGGTTGAGGTCCCGAGGGCCTCGAGTGAGTTTCAGGTGCTTCACAGATCATTTTTGGATTTAGGTTATTGCTGATAACTGCTGGAGTGATTCTTCTAGTTTTCTCTTATGCGTTCACGAGAGAAGCCTCACATTAGCGAAGGGTTTTATGAGTTGGAAAAAAATTATTCTTCTCGTTCGAGAAGAAAAGGCTGCAAAGGAGAAGGTATGGTTATATATGCATTGTGAACGTGGGAAAGGTGTTGCATTCGCGAAGAGATGCTGAGGCAACTGGGGAGCCCAGCCTTTTTGTCAACGTGTTCGTGGGGTAGGGGTCGCGTTCGCGAAGAGTAGAGTTGGTAAAGCTTCATGTTCGCTAAGCTATGGATGCGTTCGCGAAGAGATATATTGATAGGCAGACAGATTGGTCTACACAACTGCAAGAGGATGCTAGCGTTCATGATGAAGGAATAACTTGGCAGTAGTGTTAAATTTCAAAAATAAGGGTTTGAACCCATTTTTCATAATTTGAGCTAGAGACCACAGATTTGGGCGATTCTTGAAGGGATTTTCAAGGAGTTGATTGGGGTAAGTGATTCTTACTTAGTTTTGGAAAAATTCCATGATTTTGCCTTTAATTCCATCATCTAATTTGTGATTTGGGTTGGATTGGGGAAAAAGAGGAATAGTTCTTGAGTTAGATTTTTGAGATTTTGAATAAGATCTTATTATCAGATTTGAGTAAATTTGGTATAGTTAGACTCGTAAGTGAATGGCCGTTTGAGTTTTGTGACTTTTGTCGAATTTTGACATGTGGGACTGGGGGCTGGGTTTGAGCCGATTTCAGATTTTTTGCTATAATTTAGTACTTTTGTTATGGAATTCATCCCTTTAGCCTATATTGATTGTATTGTACTAGTTGTTGCTAGATTCGGGATGTTTGGTGACCGAATTGAGAGGCAAAGGTATTTTGGAGTAGAGTTTTACTCGGATTGATGCAAGTAACACTTTCAAACTTGGTTCCGAGAGTTTGAAACCCCAAATTATGTGTTATGTGGTTGGTATAGAGGTGATGCACATGCCAAGTGATGGGCGTGCGGGCGTGCACCGTGAGAAATTGTGACTTGGTTGATTCTATGGCAATGTATAGTGACTATATCTTGTTGATATTCGTGTTTTCATTATGTGATAAAGTAATTGAGCTGTCAATCATGCTAAATATCATATTTAGGCTTTAGGTCAGTACTTTTGGGACCTTTAGTGATCGTTTCTTGTTTTCACCTTACTCATTTTATTGATATTTCATACTCAGTCATGTTCATTCATTTCATATTATATCTCAATCTCAGTTGTAATTTATTGATACATCATATCATTATTTCAGGCTAGTGTTCATGACATTGTGAGCCTGTGGGTGAGACTGGAGAGATTAATGACTAAGTCAGGCCGAGAGCTTAATTATGAGTGACAGTTATGGAATCGGGCTGCACGCCGCCGCGATTATACCGATATTATGGTAGCACTTGGGTTGTAAAAGCCCCTACGGAGTCTGTACACACCCCTAGTAAGAGCGGTTGATATTATTGAAGGATGGATCTTCCCTGGACATAGATCTTGTCCGAAACATTTGATACCTGGAGATAGATCTTCTCCATGGGCCAGATTGGCCTTCCTCAATACTGGGTGACTGATGGTTAATTATGTATATATTATAGGATGGATCTTTCCTGGGCCGTATGGGCCATATATAGTGTCGGGTGGTTAAGCATTTGAGGGTGTGACCACATGAGACTATTAGCATGTTGCATCACATACAACATGCGCATTGTCATGTAGGAGTAAAAGAGTTATATTCTTTACATTATTCAGTTTGATGTATTATACCATTTTGAATATATATTTAACTTGAAAGCATGCCTACACTTCTGCACAGTTATTTCTATTTTAACTGTATTGGTTGAGTTTGTCACTACCTTTCAGTCCAAAGGTTGGACTTGTTACTTACTGAGTTTGTTGCACTCATATTACTCCCTACACCTCATGTGCAGATCTAAGCATTTCTAGTTACGGCGACTGTTGATTGAGGAGCCAGATCCCGGAGACTACCGAGGTAGTTGCATGGCATTCGCAAGCCTTGCTCTCCTTCTTTATTTTTATCTGTTATTTCTATTTTTTTATTTCCTACACACTTTAGTGGACTATATTCTGATTTTGACGCTTATGTACACTATGACACCCCGATTTTGGGATGGATTGTATCGTATTATGGATTATTTCTATTTTCAAAAGGTTTTTTCTTAAATTATTTCTATAGCTTGGTGTCTCAACTATCAACATGTAATTATAAGCATCAAAGACTGGGTGAATTTCTTCAGAGGATAGAGATTCCAGAGTGGAAGTGGGAGCGGATCACTATAGGTTTCGTGATTGGGCTCCTATGGACTTCAAGGACTTTCGATGTTATTTGGGTTATTGTAGATCGGCAGACCAATTTTGCACACTTCATTCTAGTGAGTACTACTTATTCTTCAGATCGGTTGGCTGAGATTAACATCAGAGAGATTGTTCGCCTTCACGGTGTACCAGTTTTAATCATTTCAGATAGAGGAATGCATCTTACATCACAATTTTAGAGAGTCGTGTAGCGAGAGTTGAGCACAATATTTCACCCTCAAACGTACGGGCAGACTGAGCACACTATTAAGATATTGGAGGACATACTACGTGCTTGTGTCATTGATTTTGGTGGTTAACGGGACCAATTTTTGCCATTCGCAGAGTATGCTTACAATAACAGTTATCAGTCGAGCATTCAGATAGCTCCATATGAGGCTTTTATATAGGAGACAGTTTATATCTCCGGTGGGCTTGTTTGAGCAAGGCGAGGCTAGGCTATTAGGTACTGATTTGGTTTAGGATAGTTTGGACAAAGCTAAATTGATTCAGAAGCGGCTTCGCATGGCGCAGTCGAGACAGAAGAGTTATGCCGACAGAAAGGTCTGTGATGTGTCTTATATGGTCGTGGAGAAGGTTCTGATAAAAGTTTTATCCATGAAGGGTATTATGAGGTTCGGGAAGAAGTGCAAGTTGAGCCCTCGGTTCATTGGGCCTTTTGTGGTACTTCAGAGGATTAGGGATGTGGCTTACAAGCTTGCATTCCCACCTAGCTTGACGAGTGTGCATTCAGGATTTCATATTACTATGCTCTAGAAGTACATTTGTGATCAGTCTCATATTTTGGATTTCAGCACAGTTTAGTTGGATGGTGACTTGACTTATGATGTGGAGACGGTGGCCATTTTGGAACGGCAGGTTCGAAAGTTGAGGTCAAAGGATATGGCTTCAATGAAAGTGCAGTGGAGAGGTCAGCCTGTGCAGGAGGCTACTTGGGAGATCGAGCGGGAGATGCAGAGAATATATCCACTCCTATTTGAGACTCCAAGTATGTTTCTAGACCCGTGCGGAGAGGGGCAGAATGTAACAACCCGGCAGGTCGTTTTGAGAGTTGTAGCCTCGTTCCCTCATTTACTGCTCATTTTGTATTATGCACTGTTATATGACTTATCGGGATGGTTGGTTCGAGTACGGAGAGATTTCAAAGTGAATTGAGATACTTAGTCTCTTAATTGAAAGCTTAAGTTAGAAAAGTTTACCGGATGTTGACTTATGTGTAAACGACCTCAAATTTAAATTATAATGGTTCTGTTAGGTGATTTTACACTTATGAGCACGTTGGGATTATATTTTGGAGGTCCGTAGTAGAACTAAGCTTGAATTGGCGAAAGTTGGAATTTTGGAAAGTTTGACCGGGAGTAGACTTTTTGATATCGGGGTCAGATTGGATTTCTGGAAGTTTGAGTAGGTTCGTGGTATCATTTATGACTTGTATGAAAAATTTGAGGTCAACCAAGCGTGATTTGATAGGTTTCGACATCTTTTATAGAATTTGAAAATTTCAAAGTTCATAAGGCTTGAATCCGTGTATAATTCATATTTTTGATGTTGTTTGAGGTGAATTGAGGATTTGACTAAGTTTTTATGATATTTTGGACTTGTTGGTATGTTTGGTTGAGGATCCGAGTGTCTTGGGTGAGTTTCAGGTGGTTAACAGATAATTTTTGGACATAGGTTGTTGGCTGATACCTACTGTGTGATTCTTCTAGTTTCCTCTTACGCATTTGCGAGAGGAGCCTCACATTTGTAAAGGATATTTTTTAAGCTGGGAAGATTTTGTTCTTCACTTTCATGAAGAAGAGGCTGCGAACATGACGGTATGGCTGTGTGTGCATCACAAACGCGGGAGAGGTATCGCATTCGCGAAGATATATCCTTTGACCTAAAACGGGGGAGAGGTGTCGTGTTTTCATCGTGTGATAAAGTAATTGAGCGGTCAATCATACTAGATATTTTTAGGCTTTATGTCAGTACTATTGAGACCCATAGTGGTCGTTTCTTGCTGTTACCTTACTGATTTAATTGATATTTCGTACTCAGTCATATTCATTCATTTCATTTCATATCTAAGTCTCAATTATAATTTATTGATACATCATATCATTGTTTCAAGCTAGTTTTTATGAAATTGGGAGACCGTGAGTGAAACTGGAGAGATTGATGACTGAGTGAGGCCGAAAGCCTGATTATAAGTGACAGTTATGGGATCGGGCTGCTCGCCGCAGCGGTTATACTGATATTATGATAGCTCTTGCACTGTAGGAGCCCTTTTAGAGTCTATACATACCCCCAAAGAGCGTGGTTGATATTATTAAGGGATGGATCTTTCCTGTAGATGGATATTATTCGAAGCATTTGATACTTGGAGATGGATCTTGTCCATGGGCTGGATTGGTCTTCCTCGGTTCTGGTTGACTGATGGTCAGTGATGTATATATTCTGGGATGGATCTTCCTTGGGCCATATACAGTACCGAGTGGTTAAACATTTGAGAATGTGAGAACATGAGACTGTCAGTATGGTGAATCACATACAACATGTACATTGGCATGTAGGAGTAGAATAGTTATATTCTTCACATTGTTCAGTTTTATTTATTTTTCCATTTTGTATAATCTATTTAACTTGAAAGCATGCCTACACTTCTGCACAATTATTTCTGTATCGATTGAGTTCGTCACTACCTTTCAGTCCAAAGGATGGACTTGTTACTTATTGAGTTTGTTGTACTCACATTACTCCCTGCACCTCGTGTGTAGATCCAAGCGTTTCTAGTCACGGCGGCTGTTGATTGAGGAGCCAGATCCCAAAGACTACTGAGGTAGCTGCATGGCGTTCGCATGCCTTGACTCTCCTTCTTTATCTCTATTTGTATTTCAGTTTTTTATTTCCTACACACTGTAGTGGACTGTATTCTGGTTTCGACGCTTATGTACTTTGTGACACCTCGATTTTGGGATGGATTATATCGTATTTTGGATTATTTCTGTTTTCAAAAGGTTTTTTCTTCAATATTAAATTGCTTCCATCTTATTGTTCAAATATTTTACTGTGTTGAGATGTTGAGTTGTGACTTGTCTAGTTCCACGATAGGCGTCATCACGACAGTTGGATTTTGGGTCTTTGCAAACAACTAAGCACGTCATCATATTAATTTAACACATGGAAAGTAATCACATCAGTCAAAAGATGAGCCTAAGTGTCAAAATAAAGCCACATATATTTTTAAGGCATCTGGGCACATAGAGCACAAAGAAGATAATCAGCTCAAATGTTATATCTAAGTCCTTACAAAAAAATATATAAAAAATCATAGATACTCAAGTTCTTCCATTCCCTTATCAGTTCCACAAAAGAAAGAAAAATATTTTTTTTGTTGCATTTTTCTTTAGATTTTAATCCCTCAAGTAAAATGTCTAGAAAATCCATCGCCGGAAAAAGTCCAAAATTAGTTTAAAAATTATACCTAAAAAAAATGCATTACCATTTTCAAAAATTCATACGTTGTAAAAGAATCGTGGCCATAAGAAAAATCAAGGATGAAGCATTAGCAACTCATAAGTTACTCAGACTTCTCCTGGGCATAGTCCTATATGTAGGTTCCCCCACTTAATTCAAACAATCTAGCTTGATGTTGCATCTTTCTAATGGCTTTTTTTCCATGTTCCTACTCCTACAAAGACAAAAATAATACGACACAAATAATACAATAAAAATAAAAAAGTAAACTAGAAATAAAGAAAGCAATAAAATTGGATTACCTTCTAACAAGCGCCTGATTTAACGTTGCGGCACCACGTGAATCACTTTTTGCCTCTACCTCGAGCTTATAAATTAAACCCCCAATTCGGCATCGAGTTTTTAGCTATATTCCAGGGGTAGTAGAACAAATCTGACTGGCCCAAGCAATCAATATAGTATTCGAACTTCTTGGCTTTTAGGTGAGGTGTGTAATCGTGTCTTCTTAGCACGAAAATTTTCAAAATGTAGGCACGTTGTTCTTTGTTACTTGACACCTCAATTGGCTCAGATGAGTTTATTTTCATATCATCATCCAAACACAATATGGAAAAATACTTGGAGTAAGGACAAATACACTCAAACTGAAAATTTGCAAGCTTATTCACATCCTTTCCATGACTCAAACTAGAGTCAACTAACGTTGTATCTTCAATATTCTCAGTTGACTCTAGTACCACTATTTCAACATGGGAATCCTCAAACTCTGGCCGGATAGATTGTTGGTGTTCTACTGTGCCTTCTTCATTAAAACCTCAATTTCTATATCTAATTCACTCTCTTTTTGGCTAGTATTCACAATATTAACCTGTTGAACATTAATGCTCAACCAAGTGAGCTACTTGACCCTCGAAGTTACCAATATTTGCCTCTTGACTTTGGTTAATAGTCTCTTGCCATAGCTTTCGCAGTTGTTTCTCATTATTTTGTTCCATAAAGCACTTTAATATATCCTTAATTTTTTTCAGGTCAGCTTCCCCCCGGTTCTTTTTTCCTATTAACTTCACAAGAAAAATTAGAACCATCATAATAAGGGGTTGGGGAGGATACAGAATATAAACAAAACCATAAAAGTGACATATATTTCCGCACACAAGATTGAGTTGGTGCATATAACTCGCTCCTAAAAATATTTTGAAAATTTTGCCACCAGTGATTTCCTCCACAATATACATAAGGACTTACAAGGAAAATTACCAACATTAAAACTCTCAAAATTTCAAGATGCCATGTTTCTCAAATCAACTAGTAAATTTTTTAAAAATTAAAGAAGAGTTCAAACTTGAAATATGAAAATATTTACAGCTACAACAACGCTTTAAGTTTCCCGACAATGGCATCAAAATTTGATCACGCCCAATTCTAGTCCTAAAAAAGATAAGCGATCGCTACAGATATAATCCTATATTTACACAAATTATGAGATGAAAGTACACTAAAAAATGTGTATTTTTCAATCATTTATCAGTTTCTCTTTGGCGGTGAATATAATTTTTCTGTTAGGGTAGTTAGTGTTTGAAAGAGAAGAGAATGCAGGATTAGATATTACTTAAAAGATGACTGTTGAGAGTGTCGATTGAAGAGAGTTGTCTGTTTAAACAGTTGTTTTTTAACAGACTTCTAAAGTATTAATATAAATATCTAGTTTATTCCTCCAAATACAGAAATATATATAGTGGGACATTACTCTATTTATTAAATCCGTTTTTTCTTGTTTCCCCTAAATCTATTTCTTCTTGCATAAACAATTTTAATGTGTGGGTTGCTTGTGGAATGATCATTGAGTACAGCTTCATAAACATTCTGCACATGGTTATACCAAACTGAACAATTTAATCATAACAATCATAGATTAAATAGACAATATATAAAATTAAGCTTGTTTAAATGATGAAAATCTATATGCAAGTTATTTCATTTGTTTGGTGCACAAATATTGAGTGCATGCAAGGAGGGAAGTAATTAAATTGGGGAAGGATCACTGTTGATCGATTTATAGTCTCTGGAAAACAAATGAGTGGATAGGGTAACGTGTATGAAAAAAGAAATTAAAAAGACATAGAGTACCATTGCTTAGGGCGTGCCGTCCTAGCATGAAAATACAACGTTTATTCTGCCATCTATATTAATTTCATGAAATTCCTTTGTTTTTTCCTATTTATACGGAATCATTATGAAGCCGTTTTCAACTGTCAAATTTTCCAATCAAGATAATTTTTATGTGGGGTTGTTGAATCTAATTAATTAGCCTCTTCCTACATCAGTTAGATATTTGTCACCCATTGTACATTTTGTGAATTTCATTCTGACAAAAGAAAAATAAAAGATAGAAGACTTCCTCAGAAAAAGAACACCATGACATTTTTATTTTGTCAGTGATAACACAGGCCAATCTAGCTCGTACTTGTAGCTATTTTTCCATAATTCGTCAAAAACAGTGTAATAAAGTGGAAAATGAATACGAACATCGAAAAACTTTTGGACCACAGCCGACTTCTATGTATGTAGAGTTATTTCTCAAACTAGATCGAAATCAATCACCAAAAATCTTCAGAAAATCTAAATGCAGACAGATTATTTGTCAACATTATGTACAGAAGATTTTTCTTTTGCTATTGGCAACTACAACATAAGACAAACCAATAAACCATGCTTTTTTCTTTTTCTTTTCCTTCACGAATTTGCAGGAAATTTGTCAATATTCTTCAATAGCCAAAAAAAATAAAATATCGACAGAAAGCATGGTGGGCATGCTTTTTTCTTCAGTATCTAGTCCTTCCCAAAATTGTAAGTATGCCACTTTCTGGAATAGGCATTATGTGTCCATCCATACTGAAAAAGGAATTAGCTAAATATGGTGGCACACAGTGGCGGATCTAGCATTTTAAAGTCGTGGGTGCTCACTAATAAAAAAAAATGAAAGAAGAGGAAAAAAGAGTTTAATTATGGGTGCTCACTCAATATTTATCTAATATTTTTATAATTACCTATACAAATTTACTAAATCTTGTCAAAGTTAATGGGTGCTTGAGCACCCAAAATGAGCACGTAGATCCGCCACTGGTGGCACACTCCACATTAGAATGTCTCGGCAGCTTAGTAGGAATGTTGCACAGTCTCTCTCTGGATCATATGGTTTAGGTAGTGTGTGTAATTGTACTACTTCCTTATTAGCTTCTACTTCCAGTTTGTATGCTTTAGATAGTGTGTGTGCTAGTACTACTCCTTCAGCAGCTTCTATTTCCAGCACTAGTATTGTACTCTATCTACTTCCATCCTTGTACAACGGATGCGTGTAGACATCCAAGACTCATGTAAATATTTGTTATGATATAATATGTCTATCTTTCCAACCAAAAAAAAAAAAGAAAAAGGAAATCCAAATCTGATCACATTGCATCAATTTCAAAAAAGTCAACAAAATATAAATAGAAGTTTACTTGTATTGGAAAACATTTAATTAACCATATTTGCAGATGTAAATGTAAGAGTTCAATTGGTGGTAGCAGTCGGTTTTATAAACAAACCCCATAAAGCAGAACTTATTGCAGAAGCTGCACATCCTAGAATTACACCTGTTGCTGTGTTATCTCCTGAGGCAGGGGTGTTTATAAAAATCCGAAAAACCGAACCAAATCGAAAACCAAACCAAATCGACCAAAAAATCCGATACTTTTTGGTTTAGTTTGGTTTTGGTTTTGAATTTTAAAAACCGATAAAATTTAGTTTATCTTTACATTCTAGTTTTTCTTTTAATATAGTTCTTTACCTTTACATTCTAGTTTGACTAGTACTTTTCTTTTGTTTAGTGTAAGAATCCATTTCGTATTAAAATAATATATTTTAATTGAGTCCTTAAATTATTCATCACTATTTGATTCAATTATCATCAATATATTTTAGTAAATAATAGATTTCTCAAAGGGCAATTGATTTGATAGTGTTATATTGAAAATATGGTCGCCGGAATATGTGTTTGGTAGTGTATGTCTTATATTTAAGAAAAATCCGACAAATAATCGAAAAAACCAAAAAACCAACATAAATCGAATCGAGAAAACCGACTTAATTGGTTTGGTTTGGTTCTAATATTTAAAAAACCGACTTACTTGATTTGGTTTCTTTTTAGGGAAAACCCGATCCAAACCGAACCATTAACACCCCTGTCCTGAGGTATTAGTGTATTACTACCTCAATAAGTTCTATCATTTAGTAATTTGTTTTTTTTTTGGGGGTAATAAAAGGGAGAATGCCCAACTGCTCCGCATGGCAAGACAATAGGATTGCTTACAATCATCAAGCAATAGTTATTGAAACTACAAAGAAATGTTTGTATTATTCAACAACAGCAACAACCTAGTATAATCTCACAAGTGGGGTCTGGGAGAGTAGAATGTACGCAGCCTTACCCCTACTCTGGAAGGGCAGATAGACCATTTCCGATAGACCATCGGCTAAAGAAGGTGAAAGAAGCCCTAATAGCAAGATAAATAATTAAAAAACTAAATCGAAGATAGCAACAGAGAATATGAAAGAGATACCGATAACAAATAATAGCAAGATAATATATTTAGAAACCTAAATCCAAGGCAGCAAACGAGAATATGAACGAAGTACTGGAAGCAAACTACGGAACAAGAGATGCGAATATAGCAAACTAAGGAAAAAAGGGTATCGTACTAGCACTAATATTATCGAACTAGAGAAGACAAAGAGAAATGCACGACTACCTACTAACTTTCTACCTAATCTTCAACCTCCATACCCTTCTATCAAGGGTCATGTCCTCGGTTAGCTTAAGCTGCACCATGTCCCGCCTAATCACCTTTCCCCAAAATTTCTTTGGCCTACCTCTACCCCACCTCTCATCTCCCAAGGCCAACCTCTCACATTTTCTGACTGGGGTATCTGTGCTTCTCATCTTAACATACCCGAACTATCTAAACCTTGCCTTACACATCTTTGGCTCCACAGGGGCTACTCCTACTTTGTTCCAAATAACTTCATTCCTAATTCTATCAAATCTAGTATTCTCACACAAATGATTATATATTCTGTCAACTAATAAACATTAATTCGTAACTTCGTTAAACTACTTTGGTTCTAAAGAATCTTTATATTGTCATGTAGATAACTTACTCGATTTAACTTATGTACATGGATAACATAGAAAATTTGTACACTAATATTGTAGCAGATAACATGGTTTGTTTTCTTGGTTATTACTCTCTCCGGTCCAAAATAAATGATTTTTGGATATTTTCACACAGATTAAAAATTTATCTTTTAGCATTAATTAGCAATAGAATTGACCATATTAACATTTACTATCTTACATAAATACTCCTACACATATTTCAACACTATTTAATGAAGGAAAAAAATAATTAATTTATTCTTAAAATCTGAAAAAATCACTTATTTTGGACCACAAGAGAAATGCCAAAAAATCACTTATTTTGAACCGGAGGGAGTAGTAATTATCTTTTGGGTATAGTAATCGAAATATAGTGAAAATAATTGTTTTACTTAGTGTCTAGAAGTTAACACTTATTTAAATCTCTTTCCATGTAGAGCTTAAAATTTACAAACTGACAATATAAAAAAATTTATACTCTCACATCATAGATGATAACTATAACTAACTCCCCATAAAAAGTAGAAAAAGTATGATCGGTAACCTGAAGAAAAAGATGTACAATACCGAGCTCGAGATGTTAGAAGGTGCGAAATTAATGGACGCGGGAACTGCTGTTGAATCCGGTCTTAGATGTTGAAAGTAAGGCAAATTATCTGTTATAATTATGTTAAACGTTCTTTACTTTATCAGATATATAAGTAAAATCTTTTAATATATATCTTATCGCATGAGTACATCTCCTTCAATTTAATATGCCCTCCGTTCACGTGAGATCAAATTAATTACAGGTGTCTTCCTCCATAAGTATACTTAAAAAAGAGAAGAGATTTTTAAAATTATATACCTAATATATACGGTTTCCATTCACAGGTAGGTTAAACTTCAAGTGTCATATATGTATGCAAGTTGAAGTTGGGAGTAATAATAACCTGTGCATTCTGTGATACTGACTACTTTTGGTAAGGGATAGAAATCGAAAAGGAAGGCTATACTTACACCTACAACGTTTGGCATCTTTGATAATTCACTTTCATAGGTCACGTACTTACACCGTCCTTTATGGTCCATACTTTTTAATTATGTTCTCTTTATGAGTCATCAGCTGCATGCAATTCCAGAGGGAAAAACAGGAGCCGGGAGTTTCGTTTCTATTAATAAAATAACTACAACTCCATTTTCATTCCTGAAAAGTTGAGTTAATTAGTTTCCTGACATGTTAATTTTCATAAAGATTAGAAGGCTTAAAATACTGAACTGAGCAGATGAAAGAAGGGAAGAAGCAAATTATGTAGTTGTGAAATATTTGCTCCAGCTGGAAGGAAAAAAGAAAGATATTTAATTGATGGATTTTACCTTATATCAGTGTAATTAAACCTGTTCAACTATGTAACGACCTGACTGGTCGTTTTGATTATCTGCACTTCGCTCGGTATTATGAGGGCTCGAGTATCTCCGCATTATGTATTATAACTTGCATAAATCGTTGGTGATGGTTTTCAAGTTATCCGGAATCGATTTGGAAGAATGAACTTCAAGATTTACGCCCAAAGTTGGAAGAGTTGACCAAGTTTGACTTTTTAGCGTTGGACCTCGGAATGGAGTTTCGTCGGTTCCATTAGCTCCGTTGGTTGGTTTTGGACTTAGGAGCACGTCTGGATTATAATTTTGAGGTTCGTAATCGAATTAGTCTTGAAATGGCGAAAGTTTGGACTCGTGAGGCTATGGGTAGTCAAGAGCTATCCTTAGACCCGGGTTTTGAAAGGGCAGGCCCGATGGTTGACTTTTGCTGTCTTTTTAGAAATTGTATAAGAATCACAGTTGTATTAATTAAAATTATTTTCTCTTGCATTGTATGATGTATTCAAGTCGTCTTTGGCTAGATTGATCCGAGAAGAGGTGAATTTGTAAAGTGAAAAAGCTAAATTGAGTATTGAGTTAGCCTAATTGAGGTAAGCGTCTCGCCTAAATTTGTTGAGGTAATTTTTCCTACTATTTGATATTGTTTTCTACATGCGGTTGATACATATATGAGGTGACGAGCGTATACGTATGTGTCAGGGTTAATCATGCTCGGGGGTAGATTATGTTATAATTGTGTCGTGTAGAATTACGTGACCTTGTTGCTTCATGCCTTACCTGACTCCTAGATACTAAGGACATAGTATTAACTATTAGAAATCAAGACTTAACTTATTATAACTTGATCAAATTTAATGGGAATTCTGAGAATACATCGATGTATCTACTTTGATCATGACTATGCGTAATTATTAATATATTGCTGCGGCCGATATTCTTGAGATACTAGATTTTATATTCGTGTTGTACATCATTCGTGAGAACTGATGAAACACTTGAGTAATACGGTTCTTTAGGCTTTATTTAATTATCTTTAGGATTTGTTTGGAATATTCGTTAAAACACTCTCCTTGATGTTAGTTATGCTTCCTGCCTTATTTGTCATGGATATATATATGCTTGGTAAGAAAGAGTGTAAAGCACGATGGGTGATGCCGTGCCATTGTTTATACATTATCATGTGAGGGCGAGTGTAAAGAACTAAAGGTGATGCCGTACTATATCATTTGAGAGTTAAAGCACGAAGGGTGATGCCGTGCTATAAGGGTGATGTTGTGCCACATTATTGAGAGTGAAAACACGAAGGGTCATGTCGTACCATATCATTTGAGAGTAAAAGCACGAATGGTGATGCCGTTCCATTTTATTTATATTTTTATGCTTTTATATCATCGCGAGATCATGGCATGATGGGTGTTCCCGTGCAGGCGAGGATGAGGGACATGCATTGTGTTGTGATATCTATTTTTCGTGCATATATTCATGTCTTTACCTTGAGTTGTTATTGTCAAAATTATCTGATATGGCTTGTTGCTATTGTTCTATCATTGATCTCTATCTCAATTGTCGTTGTGTTTCTCATGTCTTCTACTTGCTTAACTTGCAAATATCGTGCCTACATACCGTAGTTATATCTATATCTATGTTGTACCCATTTTGTTACACTATAGTACAAGCCTTGTATTTATGTTAGTCATCCATGCCATACTTGTTACCCTATAAAGATCATGTTCTTCCTTCTTGTTATTTATATTTGCATCTCAGCTTTTATACTATGTTAGTTGCTGAAATTTATGTTCTTCTACCATACTTGATGTCATTACTTTTGTGCCATCTATCTTGTCTATTTCCATTATCTTTAGGCTTCTGATTTCTTAATTGTTACTTTATGGGTACTCTACTTGGTGGACATTATGGTTAGAAATTATTCTATCTGGTTGTTATACTGTATGCACAGTTGGTAAGGATGAGATGAACGCACGAAGAGTGTTGCCATACTAATTAATTTGACATATAATTATTCATATATGGTGAGGAAGAGATGAAAATACGAAGAGTGTTACCCTAACTTTTGATATGATATCTTGGATACACTTCTCATATCAGGAAAGATTATATATCTTCTACTGTGATTTCTCCTAGTAATTATTAAGTGTCTTGCATGATTGTTTATAGTACTCTTATCTGTTATATGTTTGAACTATCTATACTGTTAGTCTAACGCACAACTTATAACAGTAAGTATATTTAAACAAAAGAAAAATCCTCATCACTACTTCGACGAGGTGAGACAAGATACTTACTGGGTACATGGGGTCGGTTGTACTCATACTACATTTCTGCACCTTGCGTGCAAATTTTCTTTTCGAGTTGAGCTGCTGGTGATGTCGGGAGCTGATTCTGAAGGTGTTCGTGCATTGCGAATATAGCTGCCACTTGTCCTTGGTAGCTTAGGTTTTGATAATTTGTTATGTAAATTTTATATAGATCATGTAATTATTTGTACCAACTTTGTAAATTCCAAGTCTTAGAAGCTCAGAATTCATACTACCAGTTCTTAGGTTAATTTGTAAATATTCAGATAATTCTTCCATATTTTCCTATAATCTCATTTTGATTTATTTTCTGTTAGTTGGCTTACCTAGCGGATCAAGTTAGGTGCCATCACGACTAGTGATTTTTGGATCGTGACAAACTGGTTGTCTGCCTTATTTTTCCAAGCACCTTATACGTCGTTTTGAGTTCTAAATTTTTGTTTTTTATTTGAAACTTTGAACAGATTCATTTAATATATTTATAACTTGTGTGCATCATTCATTTTGATTTTCGGAAATTTGGAAGAGAAATTCTAATTCTAGAGCTTTAATTGTTGGGGTTGATCATGGTCTACATTCTTGGTAAACGACCTTAGGTCGGTATTTTGACGATTCTAGTAGGTTAGTATGATGATTTTGGACTTGTACGTATATTTGGTTTTGGTCCCGGTGACTCAAGGCCATTTCGTAGTTGAAAGTTGAAAAATTCAAACTTATGAACTTTTAAATCTTTGGTTTGATGGCTAATTCTTGATTTTTGATATTATTTTCATGTTTTGAGCTTACAAGTGAGTTCATGTTAGGTTTATATACTTGTCAGGATAATTGGATGGGTTCTCGAGGGGCTCGGATGAGTTTCAAATTGCTTTTGGGCTGTTTTGATAAGTCTTGCTATTGGTGGTGCTGTTGTTATTGCGACAATAGGATCACAATTGCGACTGTCGCGTTGCATTTAGGTGGGGGGGGGGG
>MU692271.1:172418-187251 GCA_026770625.1 Nicotiana glauca
ACTTCAAAGTAGAAACCTTACTCTATTAAACTGTTCATGCATCATGGTTAAACTTAGCCGAGTCAGTTATGTTGTCCGCATAATGACTCATTAAGATAGCCTAAACCAAAGTCTATCGGGTTTCCTCGAAACCCAAACAGACACCTCCATGCTATGTGCATTTATTTGGAGAACTAAATGCCCTTTTTGCTAATTATTGATTTAAATAGTCGAGTCTGGTGGGGTTAAGGGCCTAACACTTTGTTTTGCAGAAAATGAGGCACGAAGTCCCCAGATTCGGTATGGTATCCAACATTCACCCAAGGCTGCTAAGCTGGTGGGAGAATCTTCATGCTAGCGATCAAACCCTCATCCGCAAGTACTTAGGGAATTTTCCCTCACTTCTAGAAATCCATCCTAACAACAAAATCATAGAGGCTGCAACTCTGTTCTGGGATAGTGATTGATCGGTGTTTCGCTTCGGGGATTTGGAAATGACTCATTTACTGGAAGAAATAGGGGGTTTAGCTGGTATCCCTTGGGAGACTCCGGGTCTTGGCCCGAGCCTATCTGTTGTTAGGACTGCGCGAGTTGATGCAGCTGTACGAGGGAGGCAAGAGTACCGAATCTGGGGAAGGTCCTTCTGGGACCAAGTAGTTAGGATCTTTTATTCCCTGCTTTCATAATGTAATAAGGCCAGTGGCCATTAGTGATGTTTTATTATGCAGTTGTTTTAAGACTCGTCTTGTTTTTATCAATAAAATGAGGTATTTAGCATTATAAGTTCTCCAAATTTAATTTGTCGCTAGGCCTGCCTCGGGTAGGAAACGACTTATACTATTGCACAATGTGTTTAAATATCACAATATTATTTCTCAGAACCCGCACTAACTTTTTACCTTTTTTGTTTTTCTTTTATTTTTATTCCCCTCCTCAAAGGTTAGTTTATGCATTCTGGCACCATCAACATACTCAACAAGATCCAAGGGTCCTCCACCTCCTCCTCCTCCGAGTCCTACCAGAAACAGGAACAAAGGCAAAATGGGAGATGCAAGCGCTAGAAAGGAACTTGAGGAAACTTCTCAGAATGCTGAAATTACCAAGGGGACTGCTGCTCATCTTGAGCAGACTTTGCTGAGATTTCGGGAGGAATTGGACCAAGTTCGGAACCTGGCAAGCCTGTTAATCACTCTTGCTGCTCCTGACGTTAACACCCAGAATCCCGTACCCCCACAAAACACCCACAACCTCCAATATAACCCACTCATACCCAAGCCTGAAACACACGCAACAACACTCCATTAGTCATTCCCGAACCCCAAAACACCACAAAAGACCATAACACTCCTATCTTTGTAGACACTATACCCCACTACACTCAGCCAATCACAAGTACACTCGAATTAGATGACAAGGACTCCCTCATTAAGAATTTGGCCGCTGAACTCAAAAAGTTAACCAGGCGGGTCCAAGGTGTCAAAGGTAGCAAATGTGTCGAAGGGTTGAACTATGAAGATCTTTATGTTCAGCCAGATGTTGAACTTTCGGAAGGGCACAAACCTCCCAAGTTCGAAATGTTAGACGGTACAGGTGATCACAGGGTCCATCTGAGAATGTATTGTGATAAGCTGGTAGGAGTTGGAAGGGACGAGAAGATTCGCATGAAGCTGTTCATGAGGAGTCTGAAAGGCGATGCCTTATCATGGTATATCAGCCAGGATGTAAAGAAATGGACAAGTTGCGTGAACATGGCATCCGACTTTATGGACCGATTCAGGTTCAACACTGAAAACGCACCAGATATGTTATATATCCAGAATCTGAAGAAGAAACCCATGGAGACCTTTCGCGAGTATGCTACTCGTTGGAGGTTAGAAGCTGCTAAGGTCAGGCCGACCTTGGAGGAAGAACAGATGAACAGGTTCTTTGTCCGTGCTCAGGATCCGCAATACTACGAAAGGCTGATGCTAATAGAGGGTCAAAAGTTCTCCGACATAATCAAGTTGGGAGAAAGGATCGAAGAAGTCATCAAAAATGGTATGGTCACTAACCTCGAGGCATTGCAGGCTACCAACATGGCTTTACAGTCTGGTGGCTCGTCAAAGAAAAAGGACGTAAATTCCGTAATGGCTGCGCAAAGGAACAATTCCCCTATGAAGTACCAAACCTATCCCACAACTCTACTCACATATCAACCTACCATAAATTACCAAGCACCCTCACCTACATACAAATACCGCCATCTGCCTACCAATCACCTCCACCGCCCACATATCAACCCACTTCACCAAGATATTCCCAACCCGCGCCTGTGTACCAAGCATACAACTCCCAACCTTCTCACTACCCATCACCACCCACTCGCCAACACTTTCATCAACCTAGACCAAATTTCGACCAAAGACCTCCCAGGCAGTATACCGCCATAGTCGAGCCGATTGACCAATTATATGAAAAACTCAAAGCAGCCGGTTACGTTTTACCTATCCCAGCCATAACTCCAGAAAATCCTTCCCAATGGATCAATACTAACAAAACATGTGCATACCATTTTGGAATGAAAGGTCATACCATCGACGAGTGTCGCTCGTTGAAAGACAAGATTTAGACTTTGATTAATAACAAGGTCATTATAGCAAAGGAGCCCGCTCCCAATGTCCGCAACAACCCTCTGCCTGACCATAAGGGTGGGGGCATCCATATGATCGAGATTGAGGATGATTGGGACCCCAAGGGATCAATCGGGTTGATAGCTGAAGGAGATGAACCTAGGAAGCCAGCAGTTACCCTCAATCCCATTGTTGTTCAGATCCAGCCCTCTGAGGGCGATGTGGCAAATGTGTCTGTACCACTCGAGTTTGAAGTGCCACCTACAAAGGCGCCAAAACCAATCGAAGTTGAGTTTGGCATCCTAAAAGCACCTGCACCGTTTGAAGTTACTATGTTACCTTCCAGGATGCCTATTTCAGTTTCCATGACAGATGTGACCCCGTTCAAGTCGAACACCATACCTTGGGATTACATAGCTGAGGCTAGAAGGAAAGAGAAAACACATACTGGAGAAGCAATCGCCGCGCAGGGCATGACCAGGACATGCAGGGTATACACTCCAGAACATTTAGCTGAGTCCAGCAAGCAAGCCTCTGGACGGGCTATTGAAACTGGACCCGATGACCTTTGGAGAAAGATATAGGCCAAAGAATACTCAGTCGTTGAGCAAATGAGCAACGCGCAGATTTCCATCTTGGCTCTTCTGCAAAGATCTGAGTCACATAAAAAAGCCTTAATGAAAATATTGAGTGAAGCTTATGTTCCCAGCAACATAACAGGAGGCGAAATGGTGAATATGGTGGGACAGGTACTGGAAAGCCATAAGATCACCTTCCACAAGGATGAGTTACCACCAGAAGGGCTTAGTCACAACAAGGTGTTACACATCACTGCGCAATGCGAAGATTATTTCATCACTAGGATCTTGGTTGATGGGGGATCCAGCCTTAACATTTGCCCGCTAATAACCCTCAGGACATTGGGTAAAGGACTGCATGAGATTAACGACGGAGCTATCAGTGTTAAAGCTTTTGATGGATCTCAAAGACCCACCATCAGAGAAATTAGCCTGTGCCTACAAATGGGACCCACCTGGTTCGATGTGGACTTCCAAGTTATAGACGTGCCAGCATCCTACAACTTATTGCTGGGGCGACCCTGGATTCACGCCGCTGGGGCTGTGGCGTTAATCCTGCATCAAGCTATAAAGTTTGAATGGAATCATCCAGAAGTGATCATTCATGGCGACGGTAGCAACCCTATATACAGTCGCCAAAATATCCCGATGATCGGAGGTAGAAGGAAAATAGGTGGAGAAACATACCATCACATCGAGCGAGTCAACGCCATGGACAAAGACAAGTGGTAGGATAACAAAATTGAGAGCATTCTGAATTGGAGTGGGTACGAGCCCGAAAAGGGACTTGGCAAGAATCTCCAGGGCATCACCAAGCCCATCAAGTTGAAGAAGCATGGTACCACTTTTGGCCTGTGGTATGAATACTCCTGGGAGGAGTTCAATCATTGGTCGCCACCGTGGCGCGGTCCCTACTATCCATTGGAACACCCCATACCTCAGCTGGAGCAGACCTTTCAGCCGGCTGGCGTTATATATGGATCAAAGGAAGACGAGGCACTGGCCGCAATAAAGAACCTATTTCTGGGGGATGATATGGATTGTTGTGTTATCTTCGAGGAGGAGGGGGAAGAAGGCCCTTCCATTCAAGCTGTGAACCGAGGGGAACGCCTCACCAATTGGTCAGCTAGGACCACCGGTGCCCGGAGAGCTTCGGTGTAGCAACGCTAAACGACACACTATGCATCGCATTTTACTTACTTTTCCGCATTGTCTTTACTTCTGAAAAGAGCTCCGATGTTTCGAACAGTTATGAATTTAATCAAAAGCATTTTCCAAGTTTATTTTTTATATCTCGCTCTTATTACTTTTCTCTATCATTTATTTTATTTTTACACAGCATTACTATTACACATCTTGATGATGAACCAACGAATGTGACTTGCAATGAGGCAATGCAACAAACGGACATAGATTCAGAAGAGGATGAAATACCAGAAGAGCTTGTCAGGGAGGTCGAGAATTTTGAGAACACGCCTAAGTCTAATTTGGACGAAACTGAGGTTGTTAATTTGGGAGACGCAGAGAACGTCAAGGAAACACGTATCAACGTGCACCTGTCGCCATCAGAGAAGAAAGAGTACACAGAGTTCAGAAAAGAGTATGAGGACATCTTTGCATGGTCTTATGATGACATGACAGGTCTCAGCACATCCATTGTGGCTCACAAGTTACCGACAGATCCGGCATGCCCGCCAATGAAACAGAAGCTCAGAAAATTCAAGCCAGACATGAGTTTAAAAATTAAAGAAGAAGTTACCAAACAAGTCAAAGCCAGGGTTCTCAGAGTGGTAGAGTATCCAACATGGTTAGCCAACATCGTGCCGATACCGAAGAAGAATGGGAAAGTTAGAGTCTGTGTCGACTACCAGGATCTCAACCGGGCCAGTCCTAAGGATGACTTCCCTTTGCCAAATATACACATATTGATTGACAACTGCGCCAAACATGAGCTGCAGTCGTTCGTCGATTATTTTGCTGGATACCATCAGATATGGATGGATGAAGAAGATGCAGAGAAAACGACGTTCATCACGCCGTGGGGGATGTATTGTTACAAAATGATGCCGTTCGGTTTGAAGAATGCTGGTGCTACCTACATGAGGGCCATGACCACTATCTTTCATGACATGATACATAAAGAAATCGAGGTGTATGTGGATGATGTCATCATCAAGTCCAGGAAAGCTACAGATCATATGGAAGATTTGAGGAAGTTCTTCAACAGATTGAGGAGGTACAACTTGAAACTGACTCCTGCCAAGTGTGCATTCGAGGTCCCTGCCGAAACGTTATTGGGTTTCATTGTGAGTCGCCGAGGAATAGAATTGGATCCATCAAAGGTCAAAGCCATTCAAGAGTTGCCACCGCCTAAGAACAAGAAGGATGTAATAAGTTTTCTTGGAAGACTCAACTATATCAGCCGGTTCATAGCTCAGTCCACTGTCATTTGTGAACCCATCTTCAAGATGCTAAAGAAGGATGCCACCACCAAATGGACCGATGATTGTCAAAAGGCTTTCGACAGAATCAAGGAGTACTTGTCAACGCCGCCGGTCTTGGTTCTGCCTGAACCAGGGAGACCTCTATTACTTTATCTCGCAGTACTGGATGGAGCGTTTGGTTGTGTCTTAGGACAACATGATGAAACCGGAAGAAAGGAGCAATCCATCTACTACCTTAGCAAGAAGTTTACCCCGTACGAGGCTCGGTATTCCTTTTTAGACCGCACCTGTTGTGCTTTGACCTGGGTAGCTCAAAAATTGAGGCACTATTTCTGTGCTTACACCACCTATCTCATATCCAGAATGAACCCATTGAAATATATCTTTCAGAAGCCCATGCCTACCGGCAAGCTCGCCAAATGGCAAATCCTGTTAAGTGAGTTTGACATTGTTTATATTACCCAGAAGGCAGTCAAAGGACAAGCTTTGGCAAATCACCTCACCGAGAATCCTGTAGGAGGAGAATACGAACCTCTAAAGACGTATTTTCTTGATGAAGAAGTAGCTTTCATAGGAGAGGACATTGCAGAATCCTACTATGGTTGGAGAATGTTTTTCAACGGAGCCGCAAATTTCAAAGGAGTCAGTATAGGAGAGGTCCTGGTATCAGAAACCGGTCAGCATTACCCAGTATCCACCAAGCTTAAATTTTCGTGCACTAGCAACATGGCCGAGTATGGAGCCTGAATCTTAGGGCTCAAACTGGCGATTGACATGAACATTCAGGAGTTACTGGTGATCGGAGACTCGGACCTACTCATACATCAGGTTCGAGAAGAATGGGCAACCAAGAATTCCAAGATACTCCCTTATCTACAACATATACATGAGTTGAGGAAGAGATTCAGAAAGATGGAATTCCAGCACGTCCTCAGAATACAGAATGAGTTCGCCGATGCCCTAGCCACTTTATCGTCTATGATCCAGCATCTAGATACAAACTTTATTGATCTCATCCAGGTCAAGATTCACGACCAACCAGCTTATTGTGCTCACGTCGAGGAAGAAGCTGATGGGAAACCTTGGTTCCATGATATCAGAGAATACTTGACAACAGGAGAATACCCAGAGCTTGCCAATGCTACTCAGAAGCACACGCTCCGGAGGCTATCCAACAATTTCTTTCACAGCGGAGGAATCCTGTATAGGAGGACTCCCGATCTGGGTTTACTAAGGTGTGTCGATGCAAGGGAAGCAACCAAACTATTGGAGGAAGTGCACGCAGGGACCTACGGACCGCACATGAATGGTTTTGTTTTAGCCAAGAAGATACTTCGAGAAGGATATTTTTGGATGACTATGGAAACGGACTGCATCTAGTATGTCCGAAGGTGCCATCGCTGTCATATACATGCAGATATGATAAAAGTACCTCCAAACGAGCTTACTGCAACAAGCTCACCATGGCTGTTTGCCGCTTGGGGAATGCATGTTATTGGACCAATCGAGCCCGCCGCATCAAACGGGCACATGTTCATCTTAGTGGCAATTGATTACTTTACCAAATGGGTTGAAGCAGCATCATACAAAGCAGTGACCAAGAAAGTTGTAACAGATTTCGTCCGCGACCGTATTGTTTTTCGGTTCGGAATTCCGAAATCAGTCATCACTGACAATGGTTCCAATCTCAACAGTGACCTGATGAAAGCAATGTGTGAGACTTTCAAGATCAAACATAAGAACTCTACAGCTTACAGACCGCAGATGAATGGAGCTGTAGAAACAGCCAATAAGAACATCAAGAAGATACTAAGAAAGATGATTGAAAGGCACAAGCAGTGGCACGATAAAATATCGTTCGCCTTATTGGGTTATCGTACCACGGTTCGCACATCAACCGGGGCCACTCCCTACATACTGGTTTATGGTACAGAGGCGGTCATTCCCGCCGAAGTAGAAATTCCCTCCTTAAGAATCATACAAGAAGCAGAGTTAGATGATGCAGAATGGGTACAAAATCGCTACGAGCAATTAGCCCTTATAGATGGAAAGAGAATGAATGCAGTTTGCCATGGTCAATTATATCAGAACAGAATGTCTAGCGCCTTCAACAAGAGAGTTAAGCCAAGGAAGTTCACGTCAGGGCAGCTGGTATTGAAGAAAATATTTCCACATCAAGATGAAGCTAAGGGAAAATTCTCTCCTAATTGTCAAGGTCCGTACATGGTTCACCGGGTTCTAACTGGAGGAGCCCTTATTCTCGCAAAAATGGACGGAGAAGTCTGGCCGAAGCCAATCAACTCAGATGCATTACAGAGATACTACATTTGATCACATGTTTTTCTTCATGATGTAATTTGAACTAAGCCTGACCTGATTCCCGTTTAAGAGGAGATACATAGGCAGCCCTATTGGTTCGGTCACATTGTAATAAAAATTCCATTTCCCCCCGCTATTGGAACTGTGGCAGAATTTTGAGGAGGACCCTCAAAATTCCGAAGTCGGCCGTCAGCAGCACCAACTTAGTAAACTGGGGCAGAATTTTGAGGGGGATCCTCAAAATTCTGGAATCATCCGTGTCCAGTCATTCAACACAGCCGTCAGCAGCACCTGCCCAGCAAACTAGGGCAGAATTTTGAGGAGGAACCTCAAAATTCCAGGACAAGCGAGGTTGCCGTGTCTTGAACCACGTTGCAGTTGTTGGTTCATCCAAAACAAAATCGTTTTTCAAAATGTATACTTGCACTATATTTACTGAATCATGCATAGATATGACTTGCATCGCCGTCGTTTAACAGCGCTACCCCAATAATACGTGACGTCAAAAGTCAGGGGATACGAACTAACCTTTCCCCTATACAGAACTCAAGATTTTTATTTGAAAGCAGGCAGCCCAGTTCGCAAAATTATTGAGTACATTCACACACTCATACTCTTCAGGATTGAAGAACAATCGCTCGTTCACAAAGTTACTATCTACACCTAACATTCCCAGCAGCCACGATATCACAATCAGTTGCAGCTAAGAAAATCTCGTTACTATTCATTCTTTATATTTCCTCCATTCTGCATAAGGCTACTTTTTTGCCTTCCGAGGTTAAGCTCTACCTCCATTTTGTATAAGGCTATTTATCTGCCTTTCGAGACTAAGCTCTGTCTCCATCTACATTGCATAAGACTACTTATCTGCCTGTCAAGACTAAGCTCTGTCTCCATCCGCATTGCATAAGGCTACTTTTCTGCCTTCCGAGGTTAAGCACTACCTCCATTCCGCATAAGGCTACTTATACGCCTTTCGATACTAAGCTCTGTCTCTATCAGCATTGCATAAGGCTACTTTTCTGCCTTTCGAGGTTAAGCACTACCTCCATTCTGTATAAGGCTACTTATCTGCCTTTCGAGACTAAGCTCTGTCTCCATCTGCATTGCATAAGGCTACTTTTCTGCCTTCCAAGGTTAAGCACTACCTCCATTCTGCGTAAGGCTATTTATCTGCCTTTCAAGACTAAGCTCTGTCTCCATCTACATTGCATAAGGCTACTTATCTGCCTTTCGAGACTAAGCTCTGTCTCCATCTACATTGCATAAGGCTACTTATCCGCCTTTCAAGACTAAGCTCTGTCTCCATCCGCATTGCATAAGGCTACTTTTCTGCCTTCCGAGGTTAAGCACTACCTCCATTATGCATAAGGCTACTTATCCGCCTTTCGAGACTAAGCTCTGTCTCCATCCGCATTGCATAAGGATATCTTCTACCTTCCGAGGTTAAGCTCTACTTCCATCCTTCATAAGGCTACCTATCTGCCTTCTGAGGCTAAGCATTGTCTCCATCCTGCATGGTTGAAATATCGCCACTTTTATTTTTCGAACGGCTGAAATATCGCCACCTGCATTTTAAATTCTCGCTATGGCTGAAAGATTGCCACCCTTGCATTAATTTGGCTGAAAGATTGCCACCTTTTCATGGGCTGAAAGATCGCCAACCTATTCGAAGGCGTCATAATTTGGAGGCACCATCTGCATAACCCAAGAACGTCATTTCATGGCCTGCGAATCTTTACTTTATGCTCTTCATGGCCTGGGACATCATAGTCTGAGGATGTCATCCTAACCTTCCAAAGGCAGCATTCATGGTCCAAACGGGAACTTGCATCATGTTTAAATTATGCACAATATACACTGTGTCGCTCATTTGCAGGTACACCGACTAGCAAATGGCCGTCTCAGCGGGAGCGCTCCCGCTCCGGTTCTCCTCAACCTGTTCGACTTCGTAACCTTTCTCAACTAGACCATCGCGTCCATTTTCCTAATCCCCGTCATTGGTTCCTGAACTATATATGGCCTGATTCCTGTAAAACCAGGGATATGTAGGCAGCTCAGAAACCAGAGCGCGGTCAAATTCTTTTGCAATCGCCGATTCCGATTAAAATTGGTCATCTTATCTTTACTCGACAACTCTTTCATCCTCCTCGGGTAAAGAGGGGCAGCTGTTGATACCCAATTTTTTCCTATATATTTTTATACTCAAAATACTTTCAAAATAGCATGTATATGCATATATAAGTATCCCCAAGAGTTTTGGTATTTTTCCTAATTTTTGAAGATTTTTTAGAATCAAGTTATTGTCTATTTTTAACAGTGTAAAACCCCAATAATTATTCCCAAATTATTATTTTGGTGAACCATTTATTCTCCACCCTTATATCTGCACCACATATAATTAAGGTGATTTTTGTATATTTTTATAAATTTATTTGATATTTTTAAGCTAGATTGTTCAAAATTGCAATTATAGCCTATGTTATAATTAACCGCGTTTTATAATTATAAAATTGCTCTAGATATTTTAAAATTAATGTTATATGTTATCAATTAGTACTGTGTTTTTAATTTATTTTAAAATTATTTTTTAACTATTTTAATCAATTAAAAAGAGGAAAAATGGCTATTTAAAATCTAGCCCATTTCCGTTTCAATTTTAACCACATTTGATCCGAATTTTTTAACCTCAATTTAGCCCAATTAGGCGACCCAATTACATTGTAATCCAATCCTTTTACCTGTTTGTCCAACCCGCCCGTTTTCATCATTTAATCCTGGCCGTTGATCATTTTGATCAACGACCCTCATCCATTCCTTCCTATTTTAATTCCTAATAACTTAACCTAACCCTCATTTCCCTCAAATCAGCCGCCCCAAATCCCCTCTCCTCTCAAACGCTCTCTAAACCCTAACAGCCCACTTTCGTCTTCGATCAAAAATACACCGGCGTCCATGGCTTCTCAGGCCATGGACGACCTATATTCTCTCCCCTTTCACCCCAAGCCATGATTGTTTGAGCTTTCAAAGGCTCAACCTTCAACAAACCTATTTAGGTCCTCCGCCGACCTGAGCTCCCCTGGCTTCTCCGGCTCCGTTCCGGTGTGTTCGAGCTCTGAAAAACTTAGCTATGGTTCAGATTCGTTCAGAGACTGGACCATTCCGGGCCTTCTCATCTCTATGGTTTCTGAGAAACCCTAAAAGGCTTGATTCGAGGTTTTCTTTCCTTATCTTCTTAGATCTGTAGTAGATCTATGCTCTATTCGGCTTTTTAACGATTTTCCCTAATTTTCCTTTTTAAAATTAGTCTGTTCAAATTAGGGTTTTCAAAATCCTAAAACGATTCTTCTTCTTCTTCTTTCTTTATGTGAATCTGTGTGTTCATGCCATGTTTGAGGGGGTTTTCGTTTGATTCTTAATATTCATGTCTCTCTACCTTTGTTCTATTACTACTTCTACTGATTTTTCTACAAACATGTTTATATGCCTATCTTGCCTACTGAAAGTGTTTACTTTTACTGAATCTATTTGGGTTATCGAACTTGGTTCTTTCACTGTTTCCTAAACTCCTATGGCATCTCTTCTCTGAACTGGTTTGAGTTTTAGTTTTCTTAAAACTTGTTCTTTACAAGCTTTCACTCTACTGCTTTTGATTGCAACATGTGTCTGTGATTCTTGCAAGCTTTTGGTTCTAGGGTTCTACCCTAGAAACCCTAGGCTCTCAAACTCATGCTGAGATCATGGACTAAATTGGAAACCTGCTTTTCTTTTACTTATGATTCAAAAACTGTTTATGCAAATCTCTTCTCCTTTGCTTGATGTTAGCATGCTTATATATGAGGGTTTTCTTCTGAATTGATTCTATTAGCTTGTGATTGATTTCAGTCCCCTTTTACTAAGGCTTAATTGATTTGCTACTGATTTTTACAACTCAGCCTTTTCCCTATTTTTCTGACTAAGTTCATTCAAGGTTTTGAATTTCTGACTGTTTGATTATTTTATTTCCTTATTCTTTCAAAAAACGTGTACTATAGTTTCCTACCTTAAATAGATTCTGTGTGCACTTGCCCTTTATTATGTTACTCTGAAAGGTTTTCCCTTCCTTAATTACCACTCCCGTTTGAAATCAAATCCCTTTGACTAAGGGAGATTTTATTTGATTGACTGAGATTTTATTTCCTTGCCTTCTTGTCTGCTCGTTTTTGCACATATAAGCTCACAACACACATGATTTTTTACGGACGGACACATACAAAAAAAGTTTCAAAAACAGCTTTACACAATCACTCGAACACAATTCTCACAAATTCTTTCTGCACCTTTGCAATACACTACTACTCTCTACTCTTTATTCTCTACTCTCTACTACTACTACTCCTCTCTATTTTCTCTACTACTGCTAAGCACTCTGCTCCTTTCTCTCCTGCTGTCTGAATCACCTGGAGTTCCTCTGAACTCCCAAGTACTTGTTGAAGTTCCTTGAGTTTGTTCCTGTTGACTGCCTGGCTGTTTGTGTGCTGTTGCTATTCTCCTGTTCTAAAACTTGCAACTGGTATGTTTTCCTAGTTAAATAGCACCCTCTTTGTTATGTGTTCACTCCTCCTCTTCTACACTTCTTTCCCTGTGTGTTTACTTATGCTTTCCTGCATTATGTGATTACATTCAAGCATGCTATGCCTCTTTCTTTATGTTTTCAATCTGTTATGCTTTTAATCCCTTCCCCCTATTCCATTTGCATGTGAGTATTGTCCTGAATCATGGCAGCACTTTGAATTGCTGTCTGTGATCCAGAATTAGACTCCCCAGATCTTTACTCAATTGCTTTCCCATTCCCTCTCCCCTTTATGTGCTGAGCCCTAATTTGGGTCTGGTGGTGTCCTAATCACCATTCAGACCTGAGTTTGACTCTCTAAGAGTCTGCTCTTATTTGTTTGAATCTAAGTAAGGGGTCAGGGGTATGCCAGTCTATACCATGGCTGGTATGACCACCTCCTGCTGTGGTTCCTCCCTCACTTTGCACTTACTCCTAGTTTTTAAGTTCTACCCCCCTTTGGTAAGCCATGCTTAGGGACCCCGGAGTTCCCTTTGAACTTGGATGCCTGAGGGCTGGTAATTTTACACTTGCACTATTCTGTTACAATATTCACTCTTCAGAGTGTAAGTATTGCCTGGGCTCATGAAGCTCCTTGGAGCTTTGAAACACTCTGAATAAGAGAAGGCCTTGGAATCTGGAATCCGGATTTGGTAAAACACATGTTATTGGATATTGAGATTGCATTAGGCAGTTTGGATCCAACTGTGGGCCGTGATGTATTTTTTTACTTTTTTTCTACTGGTACGGTAATAATTCTGTATAAAAGAACTCGGGGGTATATTAGTAAAGGGTATGGGAATGGTTTATATTAGCTTGCATATGTTAAAGGGTAGATACCATGCCTATAGGATCAATATTGTTGTTTAATTACTTAGATATCATGCTCATAGGATTCATGTTGCATTTTAATCATTTAGATATCATGCCTATAGGGTTTTAATGTTTGAACTCGACCACTTAGATATCATGCCTACATGTTTAATACTTTAAATCATCTAGAGATCATGTCTATAGGCTTTGCATTCTTTTTCATTCAAGCATATAGAAATCATGCCTATAGAAATGCATAAAAGATAGGCAAACAGTAGGGTAATCCAATACTCGCCTTCCTTAAACGCTTAAAAATAGTAATGAGTCAATAAAACCAAAGTAGATATCCTGCCTATAGGATCTCAAGTTCGCCTAAAGTTACATAAGTAGTAATCTGACAATTATTTTCAACGTTTTCAACAAAATTCGTCCAAACCTGTCTGCAACTTTCTAAACTTGCGTTTCTGTCTCTAAAATCGTTTTTCCAACTCTCTGTCTGAACTTTTATTCATGAAGTTACTTTGAAAACACTTTTCAAACTCCCTCTTCCTTTTATAGCACTTTACTTCTAAAAACTCTACTGTACATTTCCTTAAACAGTTCTATCGATTTTCGAAACCTTTCTGAACTTCTACAATTTCCAAGCTTCTGCTTTTCCAAACTTTTCTGCATTAGGCCCTTAATCAATAATTCGTTAAAATACTCCAATTCCTAACAATTGGATCCGAGTTTCCTAATGCAGACCTTTTATCTAATTCTATGTGTTAAACGGGTCCGTCCGCCGCTTAAGTTATAATTTTAAGACCAAACCAGTATGTGTAAGGTATGCTAAACTAAGTGTTATCTGACTTACGAGGTTTTATGTGAGCCTTGCATGTTTGTTTGTCAACCCCCTTACTTGTTATTTGTTTTGGTTGTCGAAACTATATTTTGTCCTTTTAAACCCATATATGCCTCTACCCCTTTCTTTCCCTTTAGAATTAGAAGTCCTAATACCCCGTGACTGATAGATTGGGACGGGTACTAGCATGCAATAAGTAAACGAGACTAATCGCGCTTAAATACCTTAACGGGGTGGGAAGGCTAGAATATGGATATGATGACTGGTGCATTAATATCTCGTGTGAGAATGATTGCTGGATATTGCACCAAAGTGATCCATATTATATTTAAACATAGGACCTTTTTTTTTCTCCTTCTTTATTTATCGATGTTTTCTTAAATTAATGTTTTCTTCAACTAAGGTTTCTCATTTTTTTTCAAAATATTCAAAAATTTTAACTTGTTTATACTTCCTATGTGCAAACTTTACTTGTTTATTCCTACTATTCTTAAAGTCACAATTAAGCACGGCCGGGAACCACACTAGTGGATCTTGAGGGGTGCCTAACACCATCCCCTCTAGATAATCTCAAGCCCTTACCCGAACTCTGGTCTTCCTTCAAAATCTTCTTCTTTTCTTTAAGTGTCCTAATGCACTATAATCATTAGGTGGCGACT
>MU692271.1:187968-213434 GCA_026770625.1 Nicotiana glauca
GGGGGGGGGGGGGGGGGGGGGGCGTCGACAGAGTGTATTAAGGATCACTAGTACGGTGATCTACACTTGTTGTTATTGAATGACACAATGAAGAGAGGTGGTTCAAAGATGGTTGTGATTCGTGATGACGGTGTTATACGGCTTTAGTGTCATATTTGTGTTAGGAACATTGATGGTTTTAGGGAGTTGATTCTCCAAGAGGCTCATAGTTTATGGTATTCTATTTATCTAGGTGTTATGAAGACATATCGTGACTTGAAACAATATTACTAGTGATGAAAGATGAAGAATGGCATAGTTGGGCATGTTTCACAGTATTTGAATTACCAGCAGGTGAAGTATGAACATCAGAAACCAGGTGGTTTGACTCAGAGGTTGGTTATACATGAGTAGAAGTGGGAGTGCATTACTATGGATATTGTAGTAGGATTACGCACATTGAAGAAGTTTAGTGCTATTTGGGTTACTATGGAACAACTGACCAAATCTTCACATTTCAATTGATGACTTTATACACTTCAGAGAAGTTGGCTCAAATCTATATCAGATTGACTATTCGTATGCATGGTGCGCCTATTCTGTCATTTTTGTTAGTGACACTCAGTTTACATCGCACTTTTGGAGAGTTGTCTACAAGAATTGCGCATGCAGGTGGAGTTGAGCACTGCATCTCACCCGCGGATGGATGGCCAATTCAAGTGGACTATTAATATCCTTGAGATATTAAGGGCATGTGTTATTGATTTTGCGGTCCATTGGGATCAGTCTCACCAATGGCAAAGTTTTCTTACAACAACATCTATCAATCCAATATTTAAATGGCAACATATGAGTCTTTATATGGTAGGCAATGTCATTCTCCTATTGGCTAGATTGAGCCCGGCGAGGCTAAGATATTGGGTACATATTTGCTTCATGATGTCTTAGATATGTTGTCACGACCCAAAACACGACCCGTCATGATGGCGCCTATCAATGATACTAGGCCAACCGACATTACCAAAACCCTTTCAATAATAACGAGAAATAAATCAAGACTTTTTAAAATAACTAAAAACTTTTCGACAGAAGGGGGCGAACCCCAAATCATAAGTGCGAAAATAAGGCCCGACATTGGGGTGTCACTAGTCATGAGCATCTAACATAGCCGATTAGAATGTAACAAGACTAACACAGTCTGGAATCCAAAATATAAAAAATAAGGAAAGATAGGGAAGAAGAAAGCAGAGCTAGGAATGCTGTCAGCTATCTCACAGTCTCCAATGACAAGCTTTACGTACTGTCAACAACCTCCACATCCAACAGCTCCTGGATCTGCACACGAGGTGTAGGGACTAACGTGAGTACACCAACTCAGTAAGTAATAATAATAAATAAGAACTGAAGAGAGTGGCGAGCTACATAATTTTAATTCATTTTCAATAATTTCAGAAAGGAAAATAGTCATGCTTCCCAAGTTCGGGTAATTCAAGTCAAATGAATTTTTTTAGTCAAGTTCAAGTAAAACCAGATAAGAATATCTTTCAACAATTTTCAAAACAAAGATATAAGGCAATTGTGTGTATCAATAAGGTAATCATATACTGCCTCTCATGAAATAATCTCTTAGTACTCCCAATCACTCCAACCTCACATTACTCATTTTTCCTAGTCATTCATTCCTCATAATTACTCAACACCCGGCACTCAACACTCGATACATGGCACTCGCACCCACTAGGTACCTGCACTCACTGGGGGTGTGAAGAATCCGAAAGGACTCCTTTAACCTAAGCGCTATAACAAACCAATCATGGCATAAATAAATCAGGCCCTTGGCCTCACTCAGTCATAAATTAGTAAAACATGTTGCGGTGTGTCGCCTAATCCCATAAATATCGTCACAATAAGGCCCTTAGCCTCACTCAGTCATCACTCCCTCTAGCCTCTCGGGCTCTCAGAAATCAGGAAAATCGGTGCAAATAGCAATAACATGAAGTATCAGATAGAATAACAGGGACCGAGGTATGGTATACGAGTAAAAAATATGACAGAGTACAAATAGCACGTAATAGGCAATTCAGTAAGTTGCGTGCCTTTGTGGGACTCAATAGTACCAACACATACCCTAGACATGGTTCCAAACATGATTTACAATAAATATCCATAACACATAGAAAGTATATAGCTAACAACATGTTGTTCAACTTTACAGCTTATACGGGGCGGACCAAGTCACAATCCCCTCGCTGCACCCCAACACACCTGTCAGCTAGCACGTGCATCACCTCCAAAATAGTCAAAAGACACAATGTCCGGGGTTTCATTCTCTTAGGACCAAATATATAACTATTACTTACCTCAATCCGAGCAAAAACCTACCCTGCGTGCCTTTACCTCTCGAATCGGCCTCTAAATGTGCCGAATCTATTCAAAAGAAATACAACACAATCAATATATGCCAAGGAACCAAATTCACAAGAAAAATTACTAAATTGGACTCAAATCCCAAAATTGGCTCAAACCTGGCCCCGGGCCCATGTCTCAAAATATGACCAAAGTCACAAAACCCGAAAGCTCATTCACTCACGAGTCTAACCATACATAATTTACCAACATCCAACTTCATTTGGTCACTCAAAACCCCAAAGTTGACTCTCCAAAATCCCAAGCCCTAACCGCAATTTTCAATTCAAAACCCCAACAATTAGATGAGAAATCAACGGGAAAACACCATAGATAAGGGTACTTAGTTTCAAGGGACTTACTTCAGTGAAAATCCTTGAATCCCCTTTAGAAATCAACTCAAAAGCTCCAAGGTCCGAGTTAAAAATGGCGGAAATGAGGAAAAATCTATTAGTCCTCTATTTATACATTCTTCCCAGCGAAGCCACACATGCGGTCCTTCACCTCATATGCAGGACCACTTCTGCAGACCCAACTTCGCTTATGCAGAAATTACTTAACCCCCTGAGACCGCTTTTGCGCCTCTAGACCACATCTGTGATCTTTGCAGGAGTGGAATTAACATCGCACATGCGGACTAACATATGCACCTGCTCCCACTCTTCCGTATCTGCGACCATCGCAGGTGTCACGACCCCAAACTAGACCCGATCGTGATGTGCCTCTTGTGAAGACAAGGCCAACCGACAAAATTCCTAATTCAATTCAATCATTTATATGAGTTAGTTTACTGCCTTTTCAAATAATCAAATATTTCATAATATGAGTTTAACTAAACACTTTGGAAATAAATACAGCCCGACATCGGGGTGTCACAAGTCACGAGCGTCTGCTAGGGTCTAACTACAATTGAAGAGTCTAAAATGTACTGAGTACAAATAAATGAATTAAAGAGGAAGAAAAGCAGTGCTGCGGATGCCGGTAGCTACCTTCTTAAACTCCAATGACTCTGCCTTTGATCAACCAATACCCGCTACCGGGCTCAGAAATACCTGAATCTACACACAAGGTGCAGGGAGTAAAGTGAGTACTCTGACTCAGTGAGTAATAAAGGTAAATAACAACTGAGCAGTAGGAAATCACGTAAATCATATCAACATGCTGTATAGAAGCAGTATAAAACCATTTAAGAAAGTAATGAAGCTGTAAAATCTCTTAAAAACATCTCAGCTCAGTTCAAACTTCTTTTGAAAAAAATTACTTTTCAATAGTTATGCAAATGAATGCAAAACAGCTAGTGCAATAAGCACAGAAAAACCGCCCTTGGGGCACAGTGTCAACAACTCCGCCCCTCGGGCAATATCTCAGAATAATACCAGCCCATCGGGTTATCACATGGAATGGTACCAGCCCCTCGAGCAATCACATAGAACAATACCAGCACCTCGGGCTATCACATGGAACAATATCAGCCCCTCAGGCTGTATTTCACATCACAATGGGCACCCCGCTCACTGAGAGTGTGCAGATTTTGGGAGGGGCCCCTTACGACGCAAGCGCAATATCAAGCCACCTTGTGGCATCAAATCTAGGTCCTCGACCTCATATCAGTCAACCCACCTCGTGGCGTATATATCTCAGGCCCTCGGCCTCATAAACAATATTAACAAGCCACTTCATGGTGTACATATCTAAGGCCCTAGACCTCAAATTAATATCAGTGATACCTCACAACTAGGCCCTCGGCCTTACTCAGTCAAAAATAGTCGTAAGCCTCTCAGGCATTAGTAAAACAGTGTTTCTTCGCCCAAAACATCATTTAAGTCTAAAAATTGAGTGAAAATGGCTGAGTAGTACAATAGTAGAAAATAACATGACTGATATTAATTAATAAGTTAAAACAGTGAGGAAATAGAAATAAAAATCCCTGAAGGGTTCAAATAGCTGTCACGAAGCCCAAATATGACAATCAGCCTAAATCATGATGATAACAAATAATTTGAAATCAAATACGCGGTAAAATCATCAATCTGGACGGACCAAGTCACAATCCCCAATAGTACATGACCCACGCTCATCAAGAGTGTGCCTCACCTCAATATAGCACTACGATGTGCAATTCGGAGTTTCAAACCCTCAGAATATCATTTACAATCATTAATCACCTCGAACCGGCTAAATCTCTAGCTCGCGACACCTTTGCCCCTCGAATTGGCCTCCACGCGCATCGAATATATCCAAAATCAAAACGATGGCATCAAAATATGCTAAGGGAACAATGCCCAAGCAAAAACAATCAATAAAGGGCAAAAATCCCGAAATTAGCAAAACCCGAGCACCGAGTCCGCTTCTCGAAACTCAGAAATTTTCACATCATTAGATTCCTTACCTCCCCACGAGTTTATACATATCAAAAGTTCTCTAATCCGGCCTCAAATGGTCCTTCAAATCCTAATTTAAAATCCCAATTCTCAAGCCCTAGTTCTTCCATTTTATGCTTAGCTTTCATGATTAATTAGGTGGAATTCACACAAGAATCGAGTGTTGAGTTCAAAAATCTTACCTCCAAGTGATTCCCTTTGATTCCCTCTTCAAATCCTTCTCAAAAGCTCAAAATATTTATCAACAATGGAGAAAATAGACCAAAAATTGTGAAACCCATCTTCTAAACATTCTGCCCCAAGCATCTTCTATGCGATCGCGGAACATCCCTCGTGATCGCGAAGAACAAAAACTCAGCTCCCAAAAATTACTATAATCGATCGCACATAAGACTCGGCGATCGCAATGCACAACCTTTAAACATTATGCGATCACGGTCCCACTGTTGCGTTCGCAATGAACAAAGTCAAGCCAAGACCCAGGTCCATTTAACACTATGGGATCTCGATCTATTACCCGCGTTCGCGATGAACAAACTCCCCAATCAATGCGATCACAAGCCTCACTCTGCGAACACGAAGAACAACTTGATAGCTTCCTCAAAACCTCCTACGCGATCGCAGGACTCCCCTCGCGATCGCAAAGAGCAAAGTTCTGCAACAGTTGAACCTGCAATTTTTGAAATCTTTTAAGGCGCGAATTGGTCCGATTGACTATCCGAAACACACCTGAGGTACTCGGGACCTCAACCAAATATGCCAACATATCCCATAACATCATTTAAACTTGTTCCAACCTTCGGAACACTCAAAAAAACATCAAAACTTTAAATTTGCATCGGATTCAAGCCTAAGAATCCTAAAATCCTCTAGATTACGCTTTTGATAAAAACGCAACCAAATCAATTCTGAATGACCTGGAATTTTGCACATGTCACAAATGATACAACGAAGCTATTACAACTTTTGGGATTCCGTTCCGATCTCTATATCAAAATCTCACCTATCAACCGAAAAATGTCGAAATTTCAATTTTGCCAATTCAAGCCAAATTTTACTCCAGACCTCTAAAACCCATTCCGATCACTCTCTTAAGTCACCAATCACCTCCTGAAGCTAACCGAACAATCGGAACTCACATCCGATCCTATAATACATAAGTAAACATTCGGTTGACTTTTCCAACTAAAGCTTCCTTAAAAGAGACTAAGTGTCTCAAACTTTACCAAAATCATTCCAGACTCGATCCGACCAACTCGATACCACAAAATACTAATAACGAAGCATGAATGGGGGGAACAGAGCGGTAACTCATGGGACGACTGGACGGGTCATCACATGCTCCCCAACTTAAACAAACGTTCATCTACGATTGTGCCCGAAGTTGTTCTAAAAGCCAACCAACCGCTGAATAACCTTACCATGCATATACCCGGGGGTGATCCCACGTCACCGTATCTCATATAGGTCCGATAACACATTGTAACTGAAATTGCACAACCCAATCTAGACCATAAACCATAGAACCGCATTTCCACTTCTAAAAACATCAAATACGATCAGAATCTCACATTTGTACTGTGAATAAGTCCGAACAAGCTGTAACAAACCACATCTGCTACCTCAGGTGCAATCACATGATACACCACATAACGCAAACACTTGTAGTGATAATTTCTAATCACAACGGCTGCACACAACACCCAAATATAGATAGAAAAACTATTATCAACTAAAGTCTCATCCCAACAGTTTCATATACTACGACTGATCTCCCAGATCAACCATTCATAAAGCTACTTCTCCTTTGGCAAATACCACAACAAATTTCTGAGCTGAAGCTCGATATTATCCTTCCAACATGCTGAAATCGAATCCGTTTGTATTCATTGATGATCCCAACGATCTCTTCTAATGCAACATCTACTCTGGTGACATGACACATCAATACAGGCTTAAGCCACAACTTACACAATAAGCGCACCAATAAGCAATAGTCCGAACATACTCAAATCATGAAAATAACCTAAATGAAAGAGTTGTACCTCAAGCTCACTAGTACCACCACAACACAAGGCTGAGAACCCTTCTCACATCATAGAAATAGAACACACGAATCTAACCCGCAAGGTCATATCTCCATATAACTTTGCTGCAATGTGCAATTCTATCCAAACACTGCTCCATATGAAACACCTCAAGTCACTATGCTCGAAATCGACAACCATACACAATTTGATGTTTGGAACCAAAGCAAATTATCACACACATAGTGAAGAAACTGACATACACCATGCAAACCTGAAAGGACATAACCGATATGCCATTCACCGAGCAACACCCAATTACTCTTCTTGCTCGAATTCCACTATGAAACCCCAATAGAACCGCACCATATTTGCCCATAACTAACAAATCATAATATCTCGTAACACAAAAAGGTAACTTATAGATCTCCCCAGATCACTAATAAGGTCAATAACGGTCGAATCAACACATCCCTCCATAATACAATTCGGGGCCAACCAAGCCGACTCAAGCTAGAACACGCATCCACATTAGCATGCCAACGAACTCCTTATCAAGTAAACCTGAAGACGCTCCTTCCACTCCAGTGCTATACCATACTGTGACCAACATCAAATAAACAACCTTGCCCGACGACATGCCCGACCACAAGAAATACATCCAAAAAATCCCTCACCACCGGAACTAAATCAATGGTAGAAGCCTCTGCACGGACATCCATCGTGAAGGTCCAAATAAGAAAGACAATCCTTCCCAGCCGTCCGCTAGGTCTTCAAAATATAAAACCACCCTACTAGGACATAATCCGTCACACCTCGCCACTCGATCCGTGAAATTTCCGGCATGGCCAACAGCGCTGCTTGGCACAGTAGTCCAGAATGACCAACACAGAGACAACCGGTCTGAACCCAATATCACTTCCAAATCCAATATACCAAGCACAAAAGATTCGCTCGGGTCTCCAAACCCCGATAGTCACTAGACAATGCTGATACACGTGACCCACAACTACAATATAGCCTGAACATGAGAACTACCAGTCTCCAACTCCATATAGCACACAAATCACCATACCTAATCCCAATTCCGCTGCCCGAAGCATACCACACCTCAAATACCAGTCATTCCATGAAAGATATTCTAAAATTCCCCTATTCCATCAAGCAAACTCAAATATTAGCAGTCGATCTAACAAGAAAGCGCCGCAGTACCACCGAGGTATCATCAACTTAATCACATTATCTTTTCTGAAACATATACCCTCGTAGAATTACTCCGATTTGCAATACCATTTCCTTAATCATCTGAAGATCATTCCCCCAAATCATCTGAAGCTCATTCCTCTAATCCACTAAAACTGCCCGTATTGCCTAAGAATTTTATGACTTTCCATTCAGAACTAAACTGTAACCTTACACGTGCAAATGTCCATCTTTCACAACATACCGTATATACCATACCATCCTAGGATAACTATGAGAGCTTCATATCCCTTCCGAACCACAAGCAACTATGTACTCTATTGGCCTAGAACTTCCTACAGATCCCATCTAAAAGAGAACCACTATACATCCCATGCTCCTCACGCCAATAGGAGAAATATACCTCTCTAATTGTGGTGGAAACTATCTAGATCTTCCCGAATTCCATTTGCACAACACTAACTCATCATGACTGAATCCTTCTAACTCAACCGAGCTACGCATGTCACTAAAACCCAGAAGAATTTCCCTGAAACACCTACAGAGACTCATTACCCCGTAAGCATCCAAAGAGCTAATCATACCCTTTCCATACCGATCCGACCTACTACCAAACTACCCCATCTATCCGAGTTTCCTTCTTATTTACCTTCAACTTGGCATTCGTTCTTGGTATATCATCACAATTCCTCAACCCAAACTTACCACATAGAACCCAAGCATAAAGCTACACTGTCTAAGGCTCATAAGTCGCTGAATACTTTCTCAGATATTCCCACGAGCACCACACTCAAAAATGCTTTACTATGAAGAGATTTCTTGCGGATCTAAATCTGTTACCTTTATATTCATGATACTGATACATAGAATCCCATAATTAACATAGAAAACACCACCAGTCTTGACATCTTCCAACGAAAACTCAGTTTCTAACCACATATACAACTTTAAAATACCCAACTGTTCCATGTAGGATCTTGAACACATTAGGACCATTCTTGAGAGTCATACAGTCTATACAAACTGCAATTAGCCTGACCAAGTGAACAGAAGCACGTGCGCCTCATTGGCACTCAGAAATCGCAGGATGTAACCTCATCCCAATACAACCAAGCAACTTCATGCTCTATGCACCGAGCATTCTTTACCAATAACAACTTAAGACATCCCGTGATTCTCACACACCTACGAAGCATCATATAACCTTTGTCAAAATTTTCTTTCACTTGAGCCATCCTCGACCTCAATCTCCGTAAGCCATAACTGACTCATTAACCCACCTCAAACTAGAACCAAAATAGCACCTAACAGTGCAATCGCCTAACCAATAGCAGACTCCCCCACTTGGCTCAAATCCATAGATCAAGATGAACCCAATAAATCATAACTCTCATACTCTATTGATGCCATAATACCATAGTGAGATTAAACTCAAATCCTTTATAAGCTTGCGATAACATAGATCATCTAGAATTTAACTCTTCTGCAAATCTCGCATTCACTCTTGCAACAGTTACACCCACTCTCTAAGTGACCCAATTTAGATTTCAACACATATTCTTCACTTGTATATGAGATCTTCTAGTAGACAACATAAGGATCACACAACCTTAGAACACTCCTCAGGAGATAACCCACCTGCTTTGCCTCCAACTAACAATTCTATATACCTTCCACCGTCACAAATATTATGCAGTCACTTAGTCTTCCTGAGTTAGAACTCATATCGCAATATGAAATTTACTTCACTCACAACTGGGAAACATGAAAAAATTCTTCACACGCCCATAACTCGGGGCTATATCTCGAATCAAGATGGAAATTCAAGCACCTCATAGTTCTTCTAGCCTCCAACAGACCCTTCTTGTCGCTTCCAAATCATATGGACACATCTCGCAGTACCAAAATACTCATCACATAGTTATCCAGCTGTCAGTTCCACTAATAGGGTCAATACCGAATATATAAGTTCAAAAACACTTGCTCACACAATCAAAATGGGCAAAGATCTGGCCTTAAGTCCTCTAGAGTGGCCCAACATAAGCTCACATAGATCATATCTCACCCCCTCGATCAGGGAATCATAAGCCATCGAGGCACATCTGATACTGAGCGTTCATGCGCACATACAAACGCGTGGAAGGAATTTCAAGAGTTACATTTCAAGTTGAATAAAAGAACGCATGATAAGAATTCAAGAATGTGAAGTTTTTCCTAAAGCTTCTTCAACCTCTCGAGGATAAATATAGATGTCTCCGTACCATCCGCGAGACTGTACTAAACCCGCTCATGACTCGTGAGACCTAGGTAACCTAGGCTTTGATACCAACTTGTCACGACCTCAAATCGGACCCAGTCGTGATGGCGCCTCTCGTGAAGACAAGGCCAGCCGATACAATTCCCAATTCAATTCAATCATTTAAATGAGTCAGTTTAATGCCTTTTCAAATAATCTAATATTTCATAATATGAGTTTAACTAAACACTATGGAAATAAATACAGCCTGACATCGGGGTGTCACAAGTCATGAGCGTCTACTAGGGTCTAACTACAACCGAAGAGTCTAAAATGTACTGAGTACAAATAAATGAAATAAAGAGGAAGAAAAGCAGAGTTGCAGATGCCAGCAACTACCTTGCTAAACTCCGATGACTCTGCCTCTGATCAACCAATACCCGCTACCAGGTTCAGAAATACCTGAATCTGCACACAAGGTGCAGAGAGTAAAGTGAGTACTCCGACTCAGTGAGTAATAAAGGTAAATAACAATTGAGCAGTAGGAAATCATGTAAAGCATATCAACGTGCTGTATAGAAGCAGTATAAAACCATTTATGAAAGCAATGAAGTAGTGAAATCTCTTAAAAACATCTTAGCTCAGTACAAACCTCTTTTGAAAAAATGACTTTTCAACAGTTATGCAATGAATGCAAAACAACTAGTGCAAATAAGCATAGAAAATTGCCCCTCGGGCTCAATGTCAACAACTCTGTCCCTCAGGCAATATCTTTGAACAATACCAGCCCCTTGGGCTATCACATAGAACGGTACCAGCCCCTTGAACAATCACATAGAGTAATACTAGCCCCTCGGGCTATCACATAGAACAATATCAGCCCCTTGGGCTATATCTCACATCACAATGGGTACCCGCCCGTGCTCACTGGGGGTGTGCAGACTCTGGGAGGGGCCCTTACGGCCCAAGCGCAATATCAAGCCACCTCGTGGCATCAAATTTAGGCCCTCAGCCTCATATCAGTCAAGCCACACCGTGGCGTATATGTCTCAGGCCCTCGACCTCATAAATAATATCAATAAGCCACCTCGTGGTGTACATATCTCAGGCCCTCGGCCTCAAATTAATATTAGTGTTTTCTCACAACTAGACCCTCGGCCTTACTCAGTCAAAAATAGTCGTAAGCCCCTTGGACATTAGTAAAACAGTGTTTCTCGGCCCAAAACATCATTTAAAATATCATTTAAGTCTAAAATTTGAATGAAAATGGATGAGTAGTAAAACAATGGAAAATAACATGACTGAGATCAATTAATAAATTAAAACAGTGAGGAAATAGTAATAAAAATCTCCGAAGGCTTCAAATAGCTGGCACAAAGCCCAAATATGGAAATCAACCCTAATCATGATAATAAAAAATAAGTTCCAGTCAAATACACGGTAAAATCATCAATCGGGATGGACCAAGTCACAATCCCCAATAGTACACGACTCCCGCTCATCATGAAGCGTGTGCCTCACCTCAATATAGCACTACGATGTGCAATCCGGGGTTTCAAACCCTCAGAACATCATTTACAATAATTTCTCACCTAGAAACCGGCTAAATCTCTAGCTCGCGACACCTTTACCCCTTGAATTGGTCTCCACGCACGTCGAATCTATCCAAAATCAGAATGAGGATATCAAAATATGCTAAGGGAACAAAGCCCAAGCAAAAACAATCAATAAAGGGAACAAATCCCAAAATTAGCAAAACCTGAGCCCCGGGCTCGCTTCTCAAAACTCAGAAATTTTCACATCATTAGATTCCTTACCTCCCCACGAGTTTATACATATCGAAAGTTCTCTAATCCGACCTCAAATGTTTCTTCAAATCCCAATTCAAAAGTCCAATTTCTCAAGCCCTAATTCTTCCATTTTAGGCTTAGCTTTCATGATTAATTAGGTTGAATTCACACAAGAATCGAGTATTAGGTTCAAAAATCTTACCTCCAAGTGATTCCGTTTGATTCCCTCTTCAACTCCTTCTCAAAAGCTCCAAAAATTTCTCAACAATGGAGAAAATAGACAAAAAAATCGCGAAACCCATCTTTTAAACAAGCTTCATGAGGAAATTAGCTCTACGCGAAAGTTATGGGTTGGTCAAAAAAAATAGTATGAAGAAGGTGAAGATTATGTTGGTGAGGCCCAGGAACAAAACACTCATGAAACTTGTTCGTCAACACGACGAGATGATAACACAAAGGAAGGCGTAATAACGATTTTTGATCAGATTTGCAGTACTCCTTCAACTGTGCAAAGCAAAATGAAACTAAGTCCTAATAGTGAAGCGTTTGTACCAACTGGACAGAAGCAAAATAGATCTCTAGGTTCGACAGCAGGGCAATAGCTAACAACAGTCGTGAAGGCCAATGAAATTCCCATTTTGAACACGACAGTAGCAAATACAAGAACTGATGGAAGCTCAATTGCATTGACTACAAAATTCAACTTGACACCTACCAATATCCTTCACGCTCTTGTTTCACGTGATATGGATACAATGAGAGCTCTTGATAACCCGAAGAATGATCAAGGCGCATTAGTGATATCCGGATACAATCATAGTGATGCGTTTGGGATTGAAGCAGGTGCGGACTTTTATGAAGATGGGGAAGAGGAAGAACTGTTGGTTGCCTCTTTTAAAAATGTAGGTAGGGAGGGTGATCTTTCGCCTAGACACATGAGAAGTGGATCAAACAAAAACAAAAAGAAGGCACATGAACAACAACATAGTTGGGATGGAAAAGCAACACAACAAGTGGTTCTTAGGAAGCCACCAATGAGAAATGCAAAGCAGAAGGCGAGTCTCCCTACCACATCCACAAGGTCAAATAAATCAAAAAAGAAATAATAAATTTTGAAGAGTTTTTGAAGACAGTGGAACAAGAAGCCAAAGAGCTATAAATTGAAGATTGCACAGAGATCAAGAAAGAGGGCCAAGACAAAAAAATTTACATGGTATTATTTTATCAAATTTTAACTATTATCATGTGTAATATCATCATAGAGTATGTTATAAACTTTGTGATGATCATTGAATATTTGGTACTTTCGAGTTCTTATTTTTTACATGCTCGCTAGTAGGTGAGGCTTTTCTTCCCATTAGTAGGATTAGTACGGTAAGGTTTAGCCCAGTTTGTGTTGCCTTGTCCTATGCCTTGGGAAAATTATCCACATGGCTATGAGATTATATGCCCTCGTGAGACTTTGCCGGCAGCCACACCATGAATCCTCTACATAAGGTTGCCATCATAAGGCAATGTGAGGCGCAGAGGAGTGATTATATAGCCATGGCATATGGGTAACAATACCGGTGCTATTGTCCCCATTATTTATACTTTTCCTAATTGTTGTATTTCTTTTTTATTTTATTAATAAAAAACTAGCCCTAGGCGCTTGCATAGTAGTTTGCAAAAAAAATAAAAAACATTCTGCCCCAGGCATAAATTCCTTCAATGCGATCGCGGAACATCCATCGCGATCGCGAAGAACAAAAACTCAGCTCCCAAAAATTACTCTATGCAATCGCACATAACACTCAGTGATAGCAATACACAACCATTTCACACTACGCAATCGCAGTACCACTGCCGCATTCATAATGAACAAAGTCAAGCCAAGACCCCAGGTCCATTTAACACTATGCGATCGCGACCCATTACCCGCGTTCGCGATGAACAAACTCCCCAATCAATGCGATCGCAAGCCTCACTCTTCGAACACGAAGAAGAACTTGACAGCTTCCTCAAAACCTCCTACGCGATCGCAGGACTCCTCTCGTGATCGCAAAGAGCAAAGTTCTGCAACTGCTGAACCTGCAACTTCTGAAATCTTTTAATGCATGAAATGGTCCGATTGACCATCCGAACCTCACCCGAGGTTCTCAGGACCTCAACCAAACATGCCAACATATCCCATAAAATCATTCAAACTTGTTCCAATCTTCGGAATACTCGAAACAACATCAAAACTTCAAATTTGCATCGGATTCAAGCCTAATAATCACAAAATCCTCTAGATTACGCTTTTGATAAAAAACCCAACCAAATCACGTTCGATTGACCTGAAATTTTGCTCACACGTCACAAATGATACAAAAAAGCTACTACAACTTCCAGGATTCCATTCCGATCTCTATATCGAAATCTCACCTATCAATCAGAAAATGTTGAAATCTTAATTTCGCCAATACAAGCCAAATTCTACTACGGACCTCCAAAACCCATTCCGATGACGCTCTTAAGTCACAAATCATCTCCCAAAGCTAACCGAACCATTAGAAATCATACCCAAGCCCTTCAAAACATAAGTCAACATTCGGTTGAATTTTCCAACTTAAGCTTCCTTAAAAGAGACCGTGTCTCAAAACTTATCAAAATCATTCCGGACTCGATCCGACCAACTCGATACCACAAAACACGGATAACAAAGCATAAAGAAGCAGGAATGGGGAAAATGGAGCGGTAACTCATGAGACGATTGATCGGATCGTCACATTAGGTGTGGGAAATTCATTGCTCCTGCGCCCTCTGTCCAGCCCCTCCAATATCGCATCCGCGATCTCTCGCTTGCTTCTGTAGGCTCGCACCTGCAATGAGACATCCCTAGGATCCAACTTCAGCAATTCCTCCAATTTCTAAACTTGTTTCATTAATCACCTGATATCAACCCAAGGCCTTCGGGACCTCAACCGAACATGCCAACATATCCCATAACATCATACAATCTTTGAAGAAACTTTGAATCACCCAAAACAACATCAAAATACCAAATTACACTCGGATTCAAGCCTAAGAACTTCTGAACTTCTGAATTCCACAAACGATTTTTTCATAAAAGTAAAAAATGACACCACAAACTAATTCCAACTTTTAGATTTCCATTATGATCCTGTTATCAAAATTTTCACTTCCGACCTAAATCGTCATTTTTCTAATGTTCGCCAATTCAAGCCCAATTCTACCACGAGCCTCCAAATCACATTCCAAACATGCTGCCAGGTCCAAAATCACCTAGGGGATAATGAAACCATCAAAATTCAAATCCGAGATCGTTTACACATAAGTCAATATCTGGTCAATTTTTCCAATTTAACCCTTTTCTTATGAGACTAAGTGTCTCAATTTACTCTTAAACCACTCCGGACCTGAACCAATTGACCCAGTAAGACATAATACATCTCAAGAACACAAATGAAGTAGAAAAATTGGGAACGGGATTGTAACTCTCAGAACGACCAGCCGGATCGTTACATATGTGATGTTAATCAGGAACATCTCAACACATTGCAGACTAGCTAGAAGAGCTTTGCTGACAAGAAGGTTTGTGATGTGGCTTATAGAGGGTGAGAAGGTAGTTTTAAAAGTTTCTGCTGTGAAGGGTGTGATGAGATTTGTGAGAAAGGACAAGTTGGGCTGGAGGTTTATTGGCCCTTTTGAGGTGTTAGAGAGAGTTGGGGAGGTTTCTTATAGGCATGCATTGCCTCCCAGCATAATGGAGGTACATCTAATTTTTCATATTTTGATGTTTTGGAAGTATCATAAAGATTAGTCGCATGTTCTAGACTTCAGCACGGTGCAGTTTGATGTGAGTTTTACTTATGAAGAAGAGCCAATAGCTATTTTAGATAGTCAGGTTCATACTTATAGATCTAAGGACATTTTTTCTGTGAAAGTTATTTGGAAAGGGAAGCCGACTAAAGAGGCTAATTAGGAGTCCGCATCCGAGTCCATTATAAGGAGTAGATATTGGCATATCTTTGCCAGTTCAGGTACATGTCTATGTCAGTTCGAGGACGATCGTTTCTTTTAGAGGTGGAGAATGTAACAACCCAATAGGTCATTTTGCGTTCTACATTTCTATTTTGTGATTTGAGACCTTAAATAGCTTCTTTTGATGTTTTTTTTTACTTGTGCACATAGTTCGTTTCGATTTCCAGAAATTTTAGATGTGTTTTGGAGGAGAAATTCTAATTCTAGAGCATTAATATTGTTGGAGTTAACCACAGTCAATATTCTTGGTAAACAATCTCAGATCGGCATTTTGAAAATTTTAGTATGTTTGTATGATGATTTTTGACTTCTTGGTACATTTGATTTGGGTCCCGGGTGACCCGAGGCCGTTTCAGCGTGTATAGTTGAAATTCAACAATTTTGAGCTTATGAACTTTTTAATCTTTGGTTTGATGGTTGATTGTCGATTGTTCATATTATTTTTTGAACTTACAAGAGAGTTCATATTATGTTTACATACTTGTTAGAATGATTGAATGTGGTCCCGAGGGGCTCGGTAAGTTTCAGATTGGTTTCCGAGTATTTTGGTAAGTCTTGCTATTGTTAGGGTATTGTTGCAAATTGTGACAACAGGAGCGCAAATGCGAGGTTGTAATTGTGATTGTCGCCTCGCATTTGCGAGGGGATGGTTCAGGTTTGTCGCATTTGTGATGCATTCTGCGTGAATACGAGGTTCGCATTAGCAAATGTTGGCTCTTTTTAGTTAATAGCTAATTTTGGAGGATGGCTCGCAATTGTAAATACCATGCCGCAAATGCATAGTTGGATTTGCGAAAGTCATGTCACAATTGTGATTTTGCACTGACGCTTGTTTGCAAATGCGAACAAGTTGTTGCATTTGTGAATAATATTTCACAATTAAAACATTTGTTGTGTGGTAAACGAGAAGTGTTTTGAAATTAGCTTATTTTATCCTATTTTTGAGACCAAGACTATACGGAGGCAACGTTTGAGAGGATTGTTTTTCCAACTTTAAAGGTTAGTACTCTTAATTTAGTAACTTAAGATTTGAAAGAGTAAAAATATAGGATTTGGAAAGTAACTTAAGATAGTAATTTTTGGAGATTTAGACCTCTATTTGATGTAAGATCTCAAAGAAAATCACATAATTTGACTTCGGAAGAATGAGTAACCGGGATTTGCTCTTCATTTCAAATTTTGACTAAGTGGGCCCAGGTTAAATTTTTGTTGACATTTCCAAATATGATAAAGATTAAAACTTTTAATATTAGGAGGGTTTCTTAAGCTTGTTTTGATTTATTTGAGTATTTTTTGACTAGATTCAAGTTATTTGGAGGCTTGTCTTAAAGAAAAGCAGCATTAAATTTTTTAACTTATTTAAAAAAGAGGTAAGTATCATGGTTAACCTTGATTTGAGGGAATTAAGTTTTAAATGTATTACTTGATATGTGCTAAATACATTGGAGGCGATGTATATGCAGAATGACCAGTATATATGTGTTTGTCATTTCTTAAACTCTACTGGTAGAATTAGTTGTATTCCTGTCTTTGCTTTATTCTCTTAAATTATATTAGATTGTGTAACTACTTGACTATTCACATATTAATGATCTTGTTTGCGTTCTTGTTGAGATATATGAGTAAGATTTGCCTTTGGATATTGTATGCTTATCACACCTTGGTCATGTTAAGCTCTCTTAATGAATTATGCTTATTCGTCCTCTTGATATTTTATTATGTACTTTGCCATGTTTAATTGCTTGTTATATGTTTCCATATGAATTGATATGTTGGATTAGGTTGCTCGCCGTTATATAATTATTATGGGACCGGGTTGCTCGCCGAATAATATGGCCATTAGATCAGGTTGCTCGCTCCAACAATTTTGTGTTGGATCATGTGGTGCGCCACACTGAGTATGTTATGAATTCTTTTGTTTAACAGATATGTTATTCACATATTTTGTTTCATCCTCTTTGGTTTGAGTTTTTGAGAAAGGGTTGGTTGTTTTAACTAAGAAACATGGTTGATATTTTCTTCTTGATCCTTTACTATTTCCTCATACTTATTGTTATAAATTATCTTGCTATTTCTATTGCTTATTAACTGTACATGTTTATATGGTAAGTGTCTTGTCATAGCCTCGTCGAGGTTAGGCTCGATACTTACTGAGTTAGTTGGGTTGATTGTACTCATGCTACACTTCTACACTTCTTGTGCTAATTCATGCATTGGTCCTAACGGAGTCGTGAGATGTGCTTAGCTTGGATATTTGGGAGACTCGAGGCAGTACTGCACATCCTTTTGCAGGACTTGAAGTCACTTTGTTATGTCTCTATTATTATTTATTTTGCATCAAACATTATTGTATTTTATTTTAAGATTTTATATTAAATACTCTACAGAGCTCATGTACTCTATGACACCAATCTTGGGAAATCATTTGGACCGTTGCAGTGGATTTAAACTTGTTATGTAATTTTAGAGATTCTAATCTTTATTTTTTAATATTATGCGGTTAAACATTCAGTTCTGTTTCTTCTTTTACTATTAAATATTGGCTTGCCTAGCAAGTGGAGTTAGGTGATATCATGACCCCATGATTGTATTTTGGGTCGTGATAGCTAATTCAACTTATCATGGACAATCACTGTAATAGCCACCGACATAGTGATTTTTTATAACTTTTTAGGGAAAAATATATTTATATTAAATGATAGCATAAGGAAGTGACACGTGGAGCCGAATACACAATATAGTTGAATCCAAAAGCAACGATCCCCTCTGTTACCAGAGAGAATGATACTCTTAAAAATGAAGCAAGTGCCCGCCACCCGGCAGCATTTAGTGAGTTTACAGAATTAAGTACACATCCCGTTACAATGAATATGTAATTCACTGCCTGCTGTTACACATTATTCAAGGACCCTCATAATTGACATTCAAAGAGGGCTTGTTCCCATGACCTTATTCTCTAAATGCAGCTATAAATAGTGTGTGCTATTATCATTGTAAAGGACACGGATTTTATACCAAAGACACTGTTGATACCCAATTTTTTCTAATATATTTTTAATATGTAAAATACTTTTAAAATAGTATATGTATGCGTATATAAGTATACCCAAATATTTTATTATTTTTCCTTAATTTTTAAAAGATTTTTAAATCACTTTATTGCCTTATTTTATCTAGAAAAGCCCAATAATTACTCCCAAAATTATTATTTTGGACTCTCATATTTATACTAAAATATAGCTAATATAATTTTTGCATATTTTTACAAATTTATTTAGTTTTTTTAAAGCTAAATTGCATATAATTGCAATATTAGCCTCTTTTAGATTTAATTATATTTATATATATAAAATTAGGTTCAATATTTTTAATTTGATAAATATGTATTATTAATCATTTAGTACCTTTAATTTATTTTTAAAAATTACTTTACCATTTTTTATAAAATAAATAAGGTAATGCGGGTATTTAAAATTTAGCCCAAATGTGTTTCAATTGTGGCTTGAATTAAACCCCAATTTGTAACCTAATTACCCTGACCCAATCCCCGTTTGAACCGACCCAAACCCATCTCCCATTAAACTGCTCTACGTACCCGATCAATCCAGTCCGTTGATCAAAATTATCAACGACCACCAGGCCCCCTTTCCCTTTTTAATTCAAACGACCCCTAACCCTAACCCCATTTCACACCCCAGCCGCCTCTGAATCCCAATTCTCTCTCAAAACCTGGCCTCTACCCTCAACCACCACCTAAAATTGTCTAAATCAATGGCTTCCAAAGCTATTGGAGGCATGTATCTACCTCCTTTGGCTTCTATATGCCCGATTATCACGGTTTCAAGGCTGAATCCTGGAAAATTTTGGTCCAGACCTTGGTTGATTTCAGTTCTATGGCTGTCTCCAGTCATCTTTGACTTTGCTCTGGCCAGCCATGGCTATTCAAGCCTAATTCTTGACTTCTCCTGCTTAGATCGATGATTGTCTAAGACTTTCTCACCATCTGGGTTTCTTCTGAAACCCTAACCTTTGAGATTCTTCCAATTTATTTTAGATCTGTTTTAGATCTGTGTTCACTCTCGACTTCTAAATATTTTTCTCAAAGTGTCTTTCAAAACTTTGCCTTCAAAACCCCTTTATCTTTTCCGATTTAGTTTTTCTTAAGTTATTTCTAAGCTTTCTCTCATTTTTGACATATTCTACTGTGTTTCCTTATGCCGTTCTTCTACTGGAGTTTGAATGTCAAGAGTCTTAGTTTTCTTTTTGAGGTTTCTGAATATATTTTTGTGTTAGTATTTGTTCGATTGTTTGTTTTTCATCTCTAGACTCGATTGATGGTGAAAACCTTAATGTTTTGGGTTCATTCAAGTTCTGAGAATATTTGCTGTGAGATTTACTTGTTCATCATCCCTGAATTTGATTGGTTTCAAAAACCTAACTTATTTGGGGCTTATTCAAGCTTCTGAAACTGTTTCACCTGCTTGAAGTTGCTCGACTGGATTGGAAACATTTTCGTTTCAACTTCTGTTTCTCTGTGCGATTTGATTTCTTGCAATCATTGAAACTAGACTATATTTTTCAGAAAGCTCTTTTTGCTTGACCCTTTTTCATGCCTCTTTTCTGATTACTAAGCTGACCTATATGACTACCATGTTTTAATGTCTACTGACTTTGTAGTTATGCTACTTCTCTTTCCCATAGTTTAACCTCGTAGGCCTAATGTTTATGCACTCTTTTATATGCTATATTTCTCTCTAAAAGGCTTTCGATTGTGGAATGATTTCAAACCACTCCTTGTGTAACTATGATGACACTCGTGTGCTAAGTAATTGATTCTTTCCTTACTTTAATGATTTCCCTGTTTCTTGGATTGATTTGAAAATTTTCATTTGGACTTTTGATTCTCTTGTCTTTAACTTGGTTTATTTGTTTATTCATGGGAGCCCATGTCATTCTCCCCATATTAGTAATCTCGAATCCCTGACTCCTTGATTTACTATATGCTGATTGTCTCCATATTCTGCAAACTTGTTGTGTTTCTTATCTTATTTGGTTAACCGAGTATTTCAAAGATTCTGCATTAGTTATTCCCTTAATTAAACCTCTATGTGCTTACCCCTAATTGTCTATTCTGCACATGATGCTCTACTTGATTTCTTTCCTTGAATGTTTTCTACCCATTACCATTTCATTTTAACTCCTTAATTAAAAGAAGTACTTAATACGGATTTGATTTCAATTAGTACAGAGCTCCATAATTGTTGTTGAACTATGATTCTTGCCTTAGTTTCTAGCTGCTTTCAAACTATAAATACCTTGCTCTTTCATTAGTACAAACACATGAACACTCTTAGTTTCTGAACTCACACTCACACTCAAAATATTCTCTCTTGCTACTCGTACTATGGCCTGTCTTCAAAGTCCTGCTACCTGCTTTTACTGTATTTTTGCTTCTTTGAACTAGTATGTCCTGATTAAGATTTCAGCATCACAACAATATGTTTACTTAATAATTTTGTTTTTCTGTCTGCCTACTGCTTGTGTTAAATTCAGTACTTTATTCTAAGCATGCTGTAATTCCATTCTGCCAATTTTGAATCTATTATGCATCCTAAACCCCTACCCTAATGTGTTTGATACTGATGACTTGTTTGAGGCATGACAGTATTAAGTATTACCGTCTATGACTCAAACTTGATTCCCCTGGGAGCATAACCTCTATGTTACCGTTATATATTGTGTATTCTGGTTTATTTTGTAAGCATAATAGCACTCCCTAGGCTTTTTGCAATTTCCCAACCCTTGAACACCTTTATATGAAATTATCAACTTGTTTATGGCTGTTTCCCAGCATCTCTTTCCTTATTCTTTACTTTATTAGTTCTTAAAGCTCTATTTCTCACTTGCACTTTCTCTTAGACTTAACTTCTGCCCCCCTCTTGTGAGCCTTTCCTTGGGACCCATTGAGATCCCTATGAACTTGGACATTTGAGGGCTAGCACTTCCACACTGCACTTGTCCCAATTTTGGTGATATAATTTGGGTGTGAGCACTGCCCGAAGTCCCATTGAGGCTCTTAGGTAACTCTGACACACTCAAATTGGAGAAAGTCTTTGGATCAATGGTCTTTGATTTGGTCTATCTCATAACTCAGAGTGGAAGTCCAGAATCAAGCTTTCTCTGGTTGTACTTTTCTTTGTACTTCTCAGATATAATTTATTATTCTGGTTTGCAATAAGTTGTAATAAACATTTGGGGCTGGCTAGCGAAAAGGGTAGGTAACTATGCATTCAAAGGTAGAAATCATGCCTATAAGGTGTTTTAATTTCTATATATTCAAACTTCACCTAGAAATCATGCCTATAGGGTGTTTTAATTTCTAAATATTCAAACTTCACCTAGAGATCATGCGTATAGGGTGTTTTAATTTTTGCATATTCAAACTTCACTTAGAAATCATGCCTATAGGATGTTTTAACTTCTGCATATTCAAATATCACCTAAAAGCCATGCCTATAGGAATATTTTAATTCTGCCTAATTCAAACTGCATTTAGATACCATGTCTGTAAGGTTTAACACGAGTTTCTGCATTTAGATACCATGTCTAGAAGGTTTAATAAAATTTTCTGCATTTAGATACCATGTCTATAAGTTTTCTGCAATTAGATACCTCGTCTAGAATCAGTAATGCATAGAAGTCATGCCTATAGGGATCCTCGAGCAATTCTGATTTGTTTTCATTCACATTAAATGATAGATATAAAATCAGTAATAGTAGATGCTAGCACCTGCAGAACCTGTAACCAACTTATCTAATTTTTGTACGTTCTGTATCTCTTTTAATAATCTAAGTCCCTCGCTTAACAAATTTTTTATGTATGCATGTAAGACTTCAAACAACTCATTTTGAGCCTTACTCTCTCATCACCTTCTAATTTCAGTAGATATCATGTCTATAGGACCCCGTCTTAACACTTACGCAAGCCTTATAGTAATAACTGTAAACTGAATCTGTTTCTATTAATCATTACAACCAGTAGGCCGGCCTGATTCGGGCTTCTTATCTGAGTTATGTAATAAACCAATCTGCCTCAATATTTAAACTCCCTCGTCTTTGGTATTTTAATCAGACCTAAAAAGTATGTACAAGTCATGCTAATTATGTGCTTTCTGCATTTAAGGAGGTATATAAGTACCTCCGCGATTGATAGGAATGGGACAGGTAATAGCATGCAATAAGTAGTCGAGAGCAATCCACGCTTTAAATACCTTAACGGGGTAGGATGGGTAGATATGGATATGATGACCACACGATAATGTCACATGTAGCCCCTCATTGAGGAGTGATTACCAGACATTGTGTGGGGTGATCGATATTTTTAATAAACCTAGGACTCCCTTCCTTTATTCTTCATTTCTTTCAGCATTGAAAATCAACTTTTCTAATTGTTCTTTCAAACCATTATATGTAGAAATCCCCTCTTATTTGAGCCTTATCTGCCTATATGTTAATTGTACCTCAATTCACAATAATTGTTTGTCCGGGAACCACATTAGTGGATTCTGAGGGATGCCTAACACCTTCCCCCTAGAATAATTTTGAGCCCTTACCCTGTCTCTGGTTATCCAAATCAAACTCTTCTGGTGTCCTAATGCACCCTAATCATTAGGTGGTGACTCTTTAAATGCAAACCTAGTTCACAAAAGTAATGAGTTGTCCCTCCAAATGTCATAAACCCGATTTCTACGGAGGAAAAAGGGGGCGCAACAGACACCTTACATTCTATTCAAAGCTCAATATATTTTTTTCTTCTTGTTTATGATATCCCTGCTATTGTCTCCAGAAGCCTTGCTCTCGGAATTACTATTTTTGCTATTTTATCTCCATCTTAGCTAAGTATTACATTTGTCTAATTCATCTCTTATTTTAGGATCAAATTAATTCACTTGTCTATAAATCATGTATAAATTCAACTGTACCGTTTTACAAGTAAACATTTTGGTGCCTACCGTGGGGCTTAGATAGTTGTGTAATTAAGTTGGTCATTACCTATTTTACTAACATGTTTGATTATTTATTCTTAACAAAGAATCATAGAAAATGGTAGATATGGTGTTAACAACACACCCAATCTTGAGGCCCATGAAAATAAGCCTCAACACAAGGATTCAATAAGTGATACCCATAGTGAGGGGAATGAGGCCACACCAGTCCATGCGAGGCGGTACTTGCGTCATGTTTGAGAAGCAACTCCTTATGATTCTGTAGAGGAGCACGTCATCGAAGCGGTAAGGGTCTTGCAAGAGCAACAAGAGGCCATTCTAGTCCTTCTCACACAATAATATAAGGTTATGAGAGATCTAAAACAGACGTTGTCGGGTGCTTCCAATAACGCGAATTGACGAGGTCCAATACCTCTCGTCCTCCAACAAATCAAACAACACAGAGGGTTGATAATAACACCCCAAGAGGCAAGGTCTGCTTCGATGGTGCAGGGGAAGCGGATCTGGCCACAGCAGTGAGAGCGATCCCTTAAAAAATAAAATGATATGGTTTATGAGGGAAGTGAACATCCGCATGGATCAAATTCCGAGTGAACCACTAGTGTTAAAGGTGCTGCACTCAAAGAAGTACACTCAATTGCCGTACAAACCAAGCGTGACACCAGAATTTATTCTGAAGCTGTTTAAAATGCCTGACATGAAAAAATATGATGGGATTTCATATCCTTAGGAGCATATCAACACCTACACACCGAAAGTGAAGGGGAACGATGTAGCTCCCCACGAGATCGAGTCACTATTGCAAAAGAAATTCGGAGAGACTCTCACGAAGGGAGCCATGATATGGTATTTGCTTTTGCCCGAGCATTCCATAGACACTTTCAAGATGCTTGTGGATTCTTTCATTAAGGCCCATGCCGGGGACAGAAAGGTACGTGCTGGAAAGGCCGATATGCTTATAATTGCATAAAGAGAGTCCGAGTTGTTGTGGGAGTTTGTAACCCGATTCCAGAAGGAAAGGATGTTTCAACCGACTGCTCCTGGTGAATGGGTGGTTGAAGCATTCACCAAGGATTTGAATATGAGAATTTCTAAGCTTCTTGGAATTTTAAAGAAAAGCCTGCTTGAGTTCCAAGAGACAACATGGGCGGATGTTCACAACTGGTACAAGTCAAATATAAGTATTGAGGATTATCAGCTCGGTTTTCCGGCGTTAGTTAAGTAAGAATAGAGAGAAATAAAAAGATGATTTTAACACAAACAGAAGGTCTTCGAAGAGACAGTTCTTGCCCTATGACCGGTCTAAAAATAATTACGGTCGCAATTTTACAACATGGAGCCCTCAAAAGAAATAAAAGATCCCCGTGTCTGACAATCAACATGATTTTCTGGGGGGGGGGGGGGGATATTAA
>MU692271.1:214003-227261 GCA_026770625.1 Nicotiana glauca
ATTTGTAACCGATAGCAAGAAACTCTGGGAAGTTGTTGAATATGACATCTCTGTCACAGAGGAGGACGCAGATGGATTGTTGCTACTGCACAATGACGAGTTGGTAATCTTTTTAAATGTATTAGATTTTTAAATCAAACGTGTTCTGGTGGATCCAAGAAGTTCGATCAATATTATACAATGGATGGTATTGGAGTAAGCCAAGCTCATCGAGAGCTTCATTCTAGCCACAAAGTCCTGAATTAGTTTAACCTTTGAAGCGTGACAACCCGAGGGGAGATCCTCTTGCCCACCAGTGCCAAAGGGGTAATGAAGATGACCTTTTTCGAGGTAGTTGACAGTGATATAGGCTATTATATTATCCTGGGAATACCATGGTTGCACGAGATGAAGTTGTGCCATCGATATATGAGCAGTTGCTAAAATTCCCAACTCCTAAGGGAACTAAACAAGAGGTGACAAACCGACAACAAGGGATATGAATGAAATTTCGTTCTCTGGTAGCAAATGGAAGGAGCATGCAACATAGAAGTTAAAGGAATGGGCGCTTGCTCCCAACTTAAGAGAAGTCAATTAAAGGGAAGAGGCATCAGAATTTTATCAGGTCCAAGGTATTTGTAGGTACCAGAAGAGGTGGACGCAAAAGAATCCACATCGGAAGAGATGGAGCAAGTCGCGTTTTGAGAAAAGTTCTTGGAGAGGAAATTCCTCTTGGGGACAGGATTTCAACCCAAATTAAGGTATGGATTTAATTAATTTCTTAAATTTAATGTAGATTATTTTGCATGGTCGCATGCGGAAATGACAGGTATCCCACTGAAAGTGACCGTACACAAGCTAAGCTTGGATCTTTGCATTCCTCCGCTATGATAGAAAATCGTCCTATTGACGAGGCCAAAAACAAATTCATTAAAGAAGAGGTAACTCGCATACTTGATATCAGTTCTATCCGATTGGTAAAGTATTAGACTGGCTACCTAACATAGTAATAGTTCCAAAAAAGAGCAATAAATTTTGTATATGTGTAGACTATAAAGAATTGAATAAGGCGTGCCTAAAAGACTCATTCCCATTGCCGAACGTTGATCAAATAATTGATGCATTGGTGGGGCAAGAGTTAATGAGTGTTTTCGATGCTTAGTCCGGGTACAACCAAATTAAGGTGAACCCGGAGGATTAGGAAAATACTTTGTTCATAACGATTTCGCATATATTTCTATTATGTAATGCCCTTCGGGCTAAAAAAAGTTAGAGCCACTTACCAGCGGCTCGTAAATAAAATATTTGAAAACAAACAGGGAAAACCATGGATGTCTATATAGACGATATTCTTATTAAGTCTTTGAATGCAGGTGATCATCTTAAACACTTGCAAGAAAATTTTGACATCCTAAGGAAGCTTAACCATGAGAAGCGTGCGTTTGGGGTCAGCTCTGGCAAGTTCCAAGGATTCTTGTTGTCACAAAGGGGGATTGAGGTTAACCCCAATAAAATCAAAGTCATCGATGATATCCCTGACCAGCTATCAAGCATAAAGAGGTTCAAAGGCTTACGAGGAGATTGGACGCTTTGAACAAGGTCATTTCCTGATCTTCAGAGAAATGCCATCATTTATTCTCATTACTCAAAAAGAAGAACAGCTTCTAAAGGACCCCAAAATGTCAGCCTGCATTGAGGGATTTAAAAAGGTACTTGTCAGGACTTCTGTTATTATCAAAGCCAGAGGAAGGCAAAAAATTATTAGTATACCTAGAACTCTCAAAGGTAGAGGTAAGCATCGTTTTGGTCCACGAGGATGAAGGTATGCAATCTACCATTTATTACATTACTAGAATCTTAATGGGAGTAGAAACTCGCTACCCACATCTGGACAAGTTGGCCTTAACCCTCCTAGTCGCCGCTTGGAAGCTAAGGCCTTACTTTCAATATTACCCGATAACTGTGGTCACCACATTTCCCTTGCAGAATATCCTTCATAAACCTAAAACTTTGGGTAGGCTGTCCAAGTGGTCCATCTAAATGAGTGAATTTGATATAGAATATAAACCTAGGTCTATGTGGTCAATTTCTGTCTGGGAATGTTACCTTTTTCAACCAAAGAAGCAATGATGGCATCAAAATTTATAGGCTACATGTACTTTGGTTATAAGTACTTTGCTTTGTATTTTGATGATCTAACAAACTTGCTATCCAGAACCAGATAAGGAACCTGTTACACATTTACAAGACCTCAAGTTCACAAGATTCCAGTTTGGGACTCAACGTGGAATATGATTCAACTCCTTATTGATACCCAATTTATCCTTATGTATTTTACACTAAAAATACTTTCAAAGTAGCATGTGTATACATATATAAACATGCCCAAAAGTTTTCGGTGTTTCTCCCTAATTTTTAAAGATTTTTAAAATCAATTTATTACCCATTTTTTGGCAGTACAAAATCAGTAATTATTTCCAAAAAAATATCCTTTCTATGATTAACCTATTTTATTCTCATATTTACACCAAGATATAATTAAAGTAATTTTTTGTATATTTTTACGAATTTATTTGCTATTTTTAAAGCTAAATTACATATAATTACAATTATAGCCTATTTTACGATTAACAGCATTTTGCAATTATAAAATTATTTCCAGTATTTTTGGATTGATATTTATATATTATTAAGTGGTTCAGTGCTTTTAATTTGATTTTTAGAATCATTATTGCTATTTTTATAGATAAAAGGGGAAAATTGGCCATTTAACATCTAGCCCGTTTTATTTCAATTATAGACCCACTTTCTTTAAATTTTAACCTCAATTTAACCCCAATTCCGCCCCAAAATTAAACCTACCCAATTCCTAAATCACCCGACCCACGACCTAATTTATTTAACCAGCCCAACCCCCACTTGATTTGAGCCGTTGATAAATCAAGATCAACGGACCAGATAACCCTTACCATAATTAAACCCTCCCCAACTACCCCGTGACCCCTCATTTTCGAGACCTCTCTCTCTCTCTCTATCCCTATCTTCCTCTCCTCCTTCTCTCTAGAACCTTCTGGTTCTTCTTCTCCGATGGCTTTCACCATCTCTCTGGCCACCTCCAGTCTCACCCCTTTCGACCACCAGTCACCTTGAAACCTTATCGCATCGGTTCCCTTCGTCCTTAAGACCCATGGGTCTTCACCATGACATACAGTTACTGAAGCTTTGCCTAGGGTTGTTTCCGGCCATCTCCGGCCTTGGTCCGGCGTATCTTAGCCTCTTGAGTCTGATTCTGACCTTCTCTGATTCCGATCGGGGAATTTTCCAAGCCTTTCTAATCCTATGGATCCTCTAAAACCCTAACCCTTCGAGGTTTTCTCTGATTCTTTTAGATCTTTTATGTATCTATGATACACTTGAGTTTTCAAACGATTTTCCTAAATTTTCTTTTGAAAATTTCTTTCAAAACCCTTTTTTTCCGATTTAGGGTTTTCTAGAAAGTTTTTAAGTGTTTTATAATTTTTCTTCTTTATTATTCGTATTGTTTCTCTTACTTTGTTTCCTATGTCATATTATTTCTTGCTTTCTACTATGTTCTTATTCTTTTCTTTTACCATATTTTTTGTATGTTCTTTACTGAGTTTTATACCCCGGCTTGAATGTTCTTTATTGTGTTTTCTATGTTATGTTCTTATATATTCTTCTACTGTGTTTTCTATGCTATGTTTTCGCATGCTTTTTTACTATGTTCTGCTACCTTCTTCCTCTATGATTTGATGTGTTTCTCCTACTGTATCCTTCTACCATGTTCTTAAGTGTCCTTGCTATTTTACCATGTTTAAAGTTTTCTCCTAAAAGACTTGTTTAAGCATGTGTTTCTTCTACTGCTTCCCTTACTATCAGTTGTTCTCTCATTATGCTTCGAATTAGCTCTTCACTATGTTTTCTTGAACTTTCTACTTGTTTGAATGTTTCCTCATGAGTTTCCGAAAAGAAATCTCTGAGCCTGTTGCATCCTCTCTGTATTTGACTCGAGTGAGGAACCCTAGAATTTGGGGGGTTTCCTCTGAGTTTGGTTATATGATCAAACTAGGACTTATTTCTAAGTGTGAATTTTTCTCGTTTGCATATAATTTTGATCCTCCTAGACTAGACTCTTCTACTGAATAGCATGACAAGTCTCTTCATGTTTAACGTGTATGTATGCTTTTTATATATGATCATTGTTTCTTCAAAGAGGTTTTCAAACTAGTGATTGATTCAGAATTCCTTTTTAATAGGTCTAATTGACTGATTTTCCTTAAATTAGAACCTTTTCCAATTTTCTGACTTGGTTCGTTCATACCAAATCTTTGATCTCTGATTTCCTGGCCGTTAACTGATTTCCTTGCCTTATTTGCACAAACCATTTATTTCAAAAACCCTGTCCTTAAATAACCTTTATGTATTTTCCCTCAATAGCATGCTTTACACAAATGTTTGATTAATTTCTTTCCTTAATTATTTTCTACCCGTTTGAATTTGAATCCCTTAATTAAAGGAAGTTTTATGTAATTGATTTACAATCAGTCTTCAATTATTTTTTTTACCTTATTTCTGCCTGCTTTCTGCACTATTACGACTCCCTTTCATAAGACACACACGAGAACACGATTAAAAACATACTTCAAACTACACAATTTCACAATTCTCTTCTGAAGGCATACTTAGAGTATTCTTGCTTCTTGTCTGCACTTTGGTTTTACAAGACTACTGCTTTCCCTTTACTTGTCTCTGTGAAACTGGTATGTCCTAACTTAATTTTCTGCCTCATCCTAATGTGTTTATTTACAGTCCTTGTATCCATGTCTATTTTATTTGTAAAAGTTTAACATCTAGCTTAATATGTCTATATGCTACTACTTGATTCTCCTTCTTGTGAACATTTGCTCCTTATCCCATTACCCCCTATGTGTTTGTGAGTGGGGACTTAGGGCATGGCAACAAGAAATGTTGTCCATGAACTGAGTTTTGACCCCTAGCCTCTAATTAGGCTGGAGAGTGCACTAGTATCTCTCATTGTTGGGCATGCCCTTTACTTGCTCTTTCTTTGTATCCTTCTTCTATTATGAACCCCCATATCCCATTCCCCTATGTATGCTGAGTTAAGTTCATAGCCTGGCAGCACCCAAATTGCTGTCCAAGGATGAACCTGACCTTCAATAGGTCCTAACTCTCCAATTTAAAGCTGACAAGCTGGTCAGGGGTGTGCCAGCATCCAGATTGCTGGTCATGGCCAACAACCAGCCATGGACTTCTATAACTCTCTCCTATTTCACTTACACTTACTCCTAGACTCTAAGTTCTGCCCCCCCTCTATGTGCCTTGACTTGGGACCTTGAGTTCCCTCTTAACTTGGACATTTCAGGGCTGACCCTTCCACACTGCACCATAATTCTGTAATGATATTTGGGGTGTAAGCATTTCCTGGAGTTCTTGAAGGTCCTCGGAACTTTGACACATCCCAAATAAGAGAAAGGCTTTGGAAAATCTAGTCTTTGGAAGTTGGTTTATTCCATATATCAAACTAGGAGTCTGAATTAGGCTTTCTTTGGTTGGAATTTAATTTCTGATGTAATTTATTTTTCTGGATTCATTTAAGTTGTAATAATTTGTAATAACTACGGGGTGTATAGTAAAAATGGGGAGGGTCTCTTATGTTATGCATGCGGGGTAGATGTCATGCCTTAGGTTTTATTTTCTGCAATCACAATGTTTTCATTTATAAATCTGCATATAGATATCCTGCCTATAGGCCATTTTTCATCATACATTTAGATATCCTGCCTATAAGTCATCTCATCGCGTGATTAGAAATCATGTGTATAAGTTTATTCACGTCTGCATATTGATATCGTGCCTATAGGTCATTTTATTATACATTTAGAAATCTTGTCTATGAGTCATTTCATTACGTATACAGAAATCATGCCTATAAGTATGTCATCTGCATATAGAGACCATGCCTATAAGTTTATTCACATTTGCATATATACATTAGGAAAAAAGTCTATAGGTTAAAAAAAATAACAAAAATGCACTCTAGATACCATGCTATAGGAATCCTGCACTTATATAAATGTTTTAAAAATCAATCACGCTTAGAGAGCATGCCTATAGGAATAACTAACTGAATCTGAATCGTCCATCTCGCTTGTAAGTCTAAAATCAGTGATAAATTCATTTTAAATCTGCAGAACATTTGCTTGTTTATGAAATCAGAATCCTTTTTTTAAATCAGTATGCCTTCTGCAATGTTGGATATCATGATTACAAGCCTCATCTAGGCAAACCTATAGGTTATTAATCAACTATACCGGTCTTAATGATTACAACCAGAAGGAAGGTCAAATTCGGACATCTTATCTGAAAATATGTGATAAATCAGCCACCCTTCCTACGTTAAGTTTATCTAAAGACCTAACCGATATTTGAAGTCATGCTATGTATTTTCCTTTAAGTGAGGAGGCCTATTTGAGCCATAACTGCTGTTTGCTTCTCCCCCTATTTGATTTATATGTTTTGTTTGTGACTAGTAGTCCCAAATACCTCCGGGACTGATAGGATCGGGGCGGGTAATAGCATGTAGTAAATAAAGAAACCCTTCCGCATTTAATACCTTAACGGGGTGGGAAAGGGTAGATATGGATAGGATGACCACGCGATAACACCACATGTATAAACGGTTACCGGGTGTTGTGTGGGGTGATCCATATTATTTATAACTTAGGACCCCCTTCCCTTTTACTTGTTTATTTTTAGAATTTCAAAACTATTTTCTTTTCAAACTTCAATCTCTTTAACTTCTTTTATTTTAATTACTTGCAATCATTATGTGAAAACTACCTTGTATTTGTAATTCTTGTTTGCACTTAAAGTCACAATTATAGCATGACCGGGAACCGCACTAGTGTATCTTGAGGGGTGCCTAACACCTTCCCCTCGAGATAATTTCAAGCCCTTACCCAATCTCTGGTTTCCAAACCAAAACCCTCTTAGTTTACTAATGCACTTAATCATTAGGTGGCGACTCTTTAAAATCAAAACCCAATTCCCAAAAAGGGAAAAGAGTTGTCCTCCCAAATGTCGTAAACCCGATTTTGCGAGAAAAAGGGGGCATCGACAGCATGGCTACTCCGCTGGGGATATTCTTTAGGATTTTACCATTTCATGTTATTTGTGGTTGTATTGCTTCTTTATGGACTTTATATAATATCTTTATCTCTCTTCTAATTTGAAATTGACTTGGCGCTTTGTTTTCTTTTCTTTAATGCTCTTACCGGTTTCCTTCAATACTGTTGTAATTATGAGCAATTATTGTAATCATTAATTTATGAATTTTTAAATACATGACAGCTTGTTTCATTCTTGTAAATTTCATCTTCCACATCATATTCCACTCGTGACAAACAAAATACCATAGCAATGCTTATAATGAGTGGTTGCGCGGTTGCACTCTTCCAATGTTAGACCCCCTAAATTTGGCAAAGGAGTATTTGTGGTAAAATCAGTCGATCAATAGTGCAATCGAAGGTTCCGTGCCTTTACCTCTTGTGTTGTCCGCTCAAGGGTACCAGTTTAATACCTCATAGAAACCTTACTCTGTTTAAACTGTGCATGCATCACTGTCAAACCTAGCTGAGTCGGTCATGTTGTCCGCATAATGACTCTTTAGGATAGACTTGTCCAAAGTCCACTAGGTTTCCTTGGAACCCAAATGGACATTACCACGTCTGTGTATTTATTTGGAGAACTAAATGCTGTTTATGCCAATTATTGATATTTAATAGTCGAGACCAGTGGGAGGGGGATGGTCTTAACCCTTTTGTTTTACAGAAAATGGAGAACAAGGTCCCCGGCTTCGTTATGGTTAGTATACCCTCACTCTTGCTGACCTGGTGGAGGAATCTCCTATCAAGTGACCAAATCAATGAATAGAAAGAGAGGGTCACCAAGGCTAGCGGAAATATGGAGTATCTGGAATACAGTCTGCTGGAATTGGAAGGAAAAGTGAGAAAGAGAGTTACCGACTGTCAAAACGCTGAGGAAGGCAAAGGATAACGCCTGGAGAAGGCATTTTTACTTGAAAATATGTGCGAGCTGGAGGATCTGATCAATGAGAACATTCAACCTGAAGAAGGTCCCTCTTAGACCAAGTAGATAGGATTCTTGTTTTTTCCTTTAAATGTAATAAGGCCAATGGCCATAATTGACATTTTTATTTTCCCGCAATTTTAGTGTCATTTTGGGATTTGTTTTATTTTCATCAATAAAATGAGGCATTTAGCATTATAAGTTCTCCAAATCAACTTGTCGCTAGGCCTACCTCGGGCACAACGAGGCTCCCAAATTAGGACACGATTTATATTCTTGTACTATGTGTTTAAATACTGCAATGTTTTTCTCCTAATGATCCACACTAATTTGTTACCTTTTTGTTTTACTTTTTTGTTTTATTCCCCTACCCCAAAGGTTAGTTCATGCACTCTGGCATCGTCATCTTACTCCACAAGATCCAAGGGCCCTCCACCTCCTCCTCTTCCGAGTCCTATCAGAAACAAGAACAAGGGAAAAATGGAAGATTTGAGCAACATCAGGAAGGAGAACTCAGTTTAAAGGGTAGAGACTTCTCAGGGTATTCAAGTTTCCAAGGAAAGTGACTCCCAGCTTGAACAAAGGTTATTGAAATTTCAGGAAGAACTGGACCAAGTTCGAAATTTGGCAACCTTGTCGTTTTCCCTCACTACCGCAAATGTCAATATTCCCAACACTCAAAACCCCACACCTCCTCCAAACATCCTGAAACCATAAAACCAACCCGCTCCCCATCACCACTGTAATACATGACACACTTTAAGTAACACCCCATTGCTCATCCCCGAACCACTAAACTCTAGAAATGACCATTCTTACCCTCATCACAACAACCCATTTATATGGAAACTGTGCCGCATCCTACTCAACCCATTTCAAGCACACCTAAATCTGATGACAAAGACTCTCTTATCAAGAATCTGTCCTCAAAACTCAAGAAACTAACTAGCAGAGTTCAGGGTATTGAAGGAAGCAAGGGCATTAAAGGACTGAATTACGAAGACCTTTGCATTCAACCAGATGTCGAACTGCCCTAGGGGTACAAACCTCCCAAGTTTGAAATGTTCGATGGCACTGGGGATCCCAGAGTTCATCTTAGGACATACTGCGACAAATTGGTCATAGTAGGAAAAGATGAAAAGATTCGCATGAAGCTCTTTATGAGAAGTCTGAAAGGGGATGCTCTATCTTGGTACATTAGCCAAGACCCGAAGAAGTGGACAAATTGGATGAATATGGCATCCGATTTCATGGACAGATTCTGGTTTAACACAGAGAATGTACCAGGTGTGTTCTACATCCAGAATTTAAAGAAGAAATCCACTGAGACATTCCGCGAGTATGCTACTCGCTGGAGATCAGAAGCCGCTAAGGTCAGGCCAGCCTTAGAAGAAGAACAAATGAACAGGTTTTTCGTTCGGGCTCAAGACCCATAGTACTATGAGAGGTTGATGTTGATCGAAGGCCAGAAATTTTTTGATATCATCAAATTAGGGGAGAGGATCGAGGAGGGCATCAAAAGTGGTATGATTACTAACTTTGAAGCATTGCAGGCTACCAACAAGGCTCTACAGTCTGGTGGCACATCCAAGAAAAGGGATGTGGCTGCCGTGATGGTTTCATAGAGAACAAAATCCCCAATAAAATACCAAACCTACCCAATACCCCCTCCAACATATCAACCTACCTAAAATTACCAAGCACCCTCACCCACTTATCAGGCTCCACCGCCTACTTACCAATCACATCTACCTCCCGCATACCAGCCCACATCACCCAAATACTCCTAACCCGCACAAGTCTACCAAGCCTACAATACCCAACAAGGTCACTATCAATCACCTCGCCAAAAGTTCCCTAGACCCTCTTCAAACTTTGACCACAAACCTCCCAAATAATACACTGCCATTACCGAACCAACCGACCAGCTGTATGAAAGGTTTAAAGCTGCTGGTTACGTCACCCCTATCCCTGCCATAACTCCAAAAAATCCTTCCCAATAGATCAACCCAAACAAAACCTGTGCATACCATTCCGGCATCAAGAGGTATACCATTAATGAGTGCCACTCCCTGAAGGACAAGATTCATGCTTTGATTGAAAACAAGATCATCATGTCAAAGGAGCCTGCTCCGAATGTTCGCAACAACCCTCTACCAAACCACACAGGTGGAAGCATTCACATGATAGAAATAGAAGATGATTGGGACCCTAAAGGATCGATCGGATTGATCATTGAAAGTGACAAGCCACAGAAACGAACAGTCACACTTAATCCGATTGTAGTCCAGATCCAGCCTTTTGAAGACATTGAAGTGAATATGTCGATACCACTCGATCTTGAAACACCATCTTCTGCAAAAACGCCAAGACCAATTGAGGTTGAGTTTGGGTCCCCAAAGGCACCTGCACCATTCGAAATTGCTATGTTACCTCCTAAAGAAAGGGTACCCATCCCAGGGGTAATGTCAGCCATAACACCATTCCATACGAAGGCCATCCCCTGGGACTACACAGCCAAGGTAAGGAGAAAAGGAAAAGCCAAAACCGAAGAAGCAGTTATGGCGCAGGGTATGACAAGAACCGGCAGGGTTTATAATCCGGAGCATTTAGCCAAATCAAGTAAGCAGGCCTCTGGACGGCCTATTGTAACTGGGCCTGATGATCTCTGGAGGAAGATACAGGCAAAAGAGTACTCAGTCGTTGATCAACTGAATAAAACACGACACAGATCTCTATCTTAGCTGTGCTACAAAGCTACGATACACATAAGAATGCCTTGTTGAAGATACTAAGTGAGGCATATGTACCCAACAACATAACTGGAGAAGAAATGGAAAACATGGTAGGGCAAGTATTGGAGAGCCACAAAATCACTTTCCACGAGGACGAGCTTCCACCAAAAGGGCTAAGCCAAAACAAAGTATTGCACATCACCGTATAGTGCGAGGATTATTTCATTACAAGGATTTTGATTGACGGAGGATCCTGCCTCAATATTGGTCCATTGGTGACTCTCAGAACATTGGGGAAGAGCTTTCATGAGATTAATGATAAAGCCATCAATGTCAAAGCTTTTGATGGTTCCTAAAGGTCCACTATTGGGGAAATCAGTTTGTGTCTACAAATGGGACCGACTTGGTTCAATGTTGACTTTCAAGTAATAGACGTCCCATCATCTTACAACTTGCTTCTGGGACGACATTGGATTCATGACGCTGGGCTGTAGCATCAACTCTACACCAGGAAGTGAAGTTTGAATGGAATAACTAAGAGGTGATTATTCACGGCAACGGTAGCAATCCCATATACAGCCGCCAGACATCCTGGCAATCGGAGGAAGAAGGAAGATAGGCGGAGAAACTTACCATCACATTGAGCGAGTCAACACTGTGGACAAGGATAAATGGTGGGATAATAAGATTGAAAATATACCGAATTGGAGCGGATATGAACCTGGTAAGGAACTCGGCAAGAACCTCTAAGGAATCACCAAACCTATCAAGCTGAAGAAACATGGTACCACTTTTGGTTTAGGATATGAATACACTTGGGAGGAGTTCAACCACTGGTCGCCACCATGGAGCAACCACTACTATCCGCTGGAGAATTCGATGGCCCATCTGGAGCAGACTTTTCAACCGGCCAAAGTCCTTTATGGGTCGGAAGAAGAGGAAGCATTAGCAGCAATGAGAAACTTCTTCCTGGAAGATGATAATATGGACTGTTGTGTCATTTTCGAGGAGGAGGGGGAGGAAGGCCCTTCCATACAAGCCGTAAGCCGATGAGCACACCTCAACAATTGGTCCATCAAAACCACCAGGGCTCGGAAAGCGTCGGGGTAGAAAGGTTGAACAAAGCACCGTGCATCATCTTTATTTTTCCTAGTTGATTTTCTTTCTATATTTTAATTTCGAAATAAGAGCTCCAATGTTCAAAAAAATTATGAAATTTATCAAACCATTTTAGATTCTCTTAAATCTCACTCTTATTACTTTTCATTGTTTACTTTATTTACGCAGCATTACTATTACTTATCTTGATGAATCGACGATTGTGACTTGCAACGAGACAACACAATAAACGGATATAGACTCAGAAGAAGATGATATACCAGAAGAGATTGTTAAAGAGGTTGAGGATTTCGAAAATAGACCTAAGTCCAACTTGGACGAGACTGAGGTTTTTAACTTGGGGAATACAGAAAACGTCAAAGAAATATGTATCAGTGTTCATCTGTCACCATCAGAAAAGGAGGAGTGCACGAAATTCCTAAGGGAATACGAGGACATATCCGCCTGGTTGTATGATGATATGACTGGTCTCAGTACATTTATTGTAGCTCACAAGTTGCCAACCGATCCGACGTGTCCCCCGGTAAAGTAGAAGGTCAGGAATTTCAAACCTGAGATGAGTTTGAAAATCAAGGAAGAGGTCACCAAGCAAGTCAAAGCCAAGGTTCTCAGGGTAGTAGAGTATCCAACATGGTTAGCCAATATTGTGCCAGTATCGAAGAAGGACGGGAAGTTTTGAGTCTGTGCCGACTACCAGGATCTCAACTGGGTCCGTCTGAAAGACGACTTCCCCTTGCCAAACATAAACATTCTAATTGACAACTGCGCCAAGCATGAACTGCAGTCATTCGTCGATTGTTTTGCTAGGTACCATCAGATATGAATGGATGAGGAAGGCGTAGAGAAAACGGCTTTCATTACGCCGTGGGGGATGTATTGTTACAAGATGATGCCATTTGGATTAAAGAATGCTGGGGCCACCTACATGAGGGCAATGACTACTATTTTCTATGACATAATACACAAAGAGATCGAGGTATATGTGTCACACCTCCTTTTACCGAAGTTTTAATACACCCTGTGAAGGGCTTAATAAAGGAGTTTTCCAATTAAAGGACAGTCGGAACGAGATTTATTTATTTATTTATTCAGATTCATCACTTGGGAGATTAATGGTGTCCCAAGTCACTGGTTGAATCCCGAATCGAGGAAATATGACTCTGTTAACAGTCCGCGAACCAGAAATCTGGATAAGGAATTCTATTAACCCGGGAGAAGGTATTAGGCACTCCCGAATTCCGTGGTTCTAGCACGGTCGCTCAACTATTGTATTTGATTTTATCTGATTTCCATAT
>MU692271.1:237969-271835 GCA_026770625.1 Nicotiana glauca
TCTTTACTAATTTCTTCCAAAGCCTCCTCGTCATCATATTCCACCTCATCATCACATTCAATTTCTTGTATTACTATTTCACATTGATTATCAAGACTAGGCCGGGAATTCCTCATGCATGACACATAATTGAAATCAGCATAAAATGGACTGTACAAGAAAAAGAAAAGAAAAATAAAGGCTATCAGGAATGGAGAGAGAAAGAAATTGCATTTCATTGAAACTCGTAAGATAACAAGGTTTGACTCATCCAATCGGACGGAACATAGAAATCTGAATTACAACCTTGAAATAAAACAGATTTAATACTAAAAAAGCAAATCAAAAACTAACTGCCGCGACTCCCTCTGAGTTGGAAGAGGAGTAGCTTCCCAGTTATTCAAATTGGCCCGAGATCCTACGAACTGGACATCGATTCTGCTTGGACCCGCATATGCTTCTACCACATTCACTTCTTCGAACAACTTTTCAAATCTTTTAATCAATTCCCTGTTAGGCTTTATCTCTTCTAAGCTGGACATTACTGCTGCCGGGCGCCTCTTAGTACCAGGCCGGACGAAAGAACGGGAGAGGCGAGGGATAGGTTTAGGAAGGGTCCACACTTTCTTCTTCAGCTTCCGAGCTCTGCATATATCAGCAGCGGTAGGTTTAAAGCCCAGCCCAAAAGTATCAATGTTACCAGGAAGGGACACTGGTTGTATAATGCCTTGTAATGAAGCTCCCAATCCCTTTCCAGGTAGAAATCCATTTCTCAACATTTCTGTGGCAACCATAACAGATGCGGTAGCCACCTTTAGCATAGGAACATGCTCACCCTACGGGACTTTAGCGACCGATACTGTATCTACCACTTGGTACACCCATGGGCCCTTATCATCTTCGACTTCCACGAAGGGAGTGATAGTATTGCAAGAATTGTCCTCCCCGTGGACCACGATCTCTTGAATATCCCATTCAAACTTTACCATCTGGTGTAGTGAAGATGGCACAGCCTTTGCAGCGTGGATCCATGGTCGGCCCAGTAAAAGATTATAGGATACAACAACATCCAACACCTGGAACTCCATCGTGAACTCCACAGGCCCAATTGTAAGTTCTAGCACAATATCTCCAATAGTATTCTTCCCTCCCCATTGAATCCACGTACACAAATGCTGTTTTTGTGAATTCTTTCATTATCGACCTTCAGCTTCTCCAAAGTAGACAGAGGGAAAATGTTAGCACTCAACCCATTATCAACTAGCACCCGGGTCACTACAGAATCTTTGCATTTCATAGTAAGGTACAAGGCTCTATTGTTTTCAGGTCCCTCCACTGGCAATTCGTCATCTTAGAATGTCACCTTATTCACCTCAAAAATTTTGTTTGCAATCTTTTCAAGATGGTTCACTGTAATTTTCTCGGGCACATGTGCTTCATTCAAGATCTTCATTAGCGCACGACGATGTTCATCTGAGTGAATTAGCAGAGACAATAGAGAGATCTGCGCCGGCGTTTTCCTTAGTTGTTCTACTATTGAGTAATCCTGTGCCTTCATCTTTCTTAGAAATTCCACGGCTTTCTCCTCGGCGACAGCTTTCTTCACCGGTGCTGGATTGTCCCTAGCTATTTTAGCTTTTCTTAATTCCTCGAGGGCAAAACACCTCCCCGATATTATCAAACCATGAGTTTCACAAATTTCATCTCTGACCTCTTTCCCCTGATACATAACAGTCACTCTATTGTAGTTCCATGGGACAGCTTTTGCATCTACAACGGGCAATTGAGTTACCGGTTTGATGATGACCGGTTCTGCTTGAGCTCCTTTCACAACCAACACGGGCTTTACAATTGCCCCTGGTACTATCACTTTCACTGGCTCTGGTTTTGTTATCAACACTGGCTCATCAACCACTTGTTCTACTGCAACCACCACTTTCCTTCTAATTGATTTCTCATCTACTTTGCTTTCACTTGCTTTGATCATCATTACCGTATGAGATGGTTTTTTGCATTCTCCCCTATGTACCAACTCAATCATGTGAGCCTCATGATGAGCCGGTAGGGGATTCTGTGTAATATTAGGAGTTTCGGGAGCCTGAACTTCAATTCTCCTTATATCAATGAGCTCTTGAATAGCAGTCTTTAAGTGCCAACATTTCTCCGTGTCATGCCCTGGAGCTCCTGAACAATATTCGCAACTGACGGAATGGTCCAGGTTCCTTGGTGGTGGGTTTGAGATTTTTGGTTCAATAGGGTTTAGAACTCCAAGCTGCCTCAGTCTGTGGAATAGACTGGTGTAGGATTCTCCTAAAGGAGTGAAAGTCTTATTCTTTTGTAGTCTATCATTTCTGACAGCAGGGTTTGGGCGGAAGCCAGTTCCACCAGGATTTCTGTATGTCTTGGGGGTGTGTACGTATTTTGGGTATGATAGGTGTTGTGAGGAGTAGGTGCACGCCATAGTGCTTGTGGTTGAGGGTAAGTTTGGGCATGATGGACTGAAAAATGGGGAACAGGAGGTGGATAGTAATGATGTGGTGGGCCGTATGGTGTAGGTGGATCAGGTTGGCGATGTGGACGGGGTTGATGATAGTAAGGAGAAGGATCCCTGGACCATGTCCTACCTTCCACAACAGCTACTTCTTCTTTCTTCTTCTTTCCCAGGACCCCTCCAGTGCCCGTCTGGATGGCCTGGGTTGTAGCCTTTATCGCCGAGTAGCTCATGATCTTATTAGACTTTAAGCCCTCTTCTACCATACTCCCCATTTTGACAACTTCATTGAATGTCTTTCCAACAGCTGACACCAAATGTCCGTAGTAAGTGGGTTCTAGAGCTTGCAAGAAGTAATCCACCATCTCGCCTTCTTTCATAGGTGGATCAACTCAGGCAGCTTGCTCTCTCCATTTGAATCCATATTCTCTGAAGCTCTCCCCTGGTTTCTTTTCAATCTTCGTCAAGGAGAGTCGGTCAGGAACAATCTCCAAATTATATTGAAAGTGATTGGCAAAGGCCTGGGCTAAGTCGTCCCAGGTAAACCAACGAGTGTGATCCTACCTCGTGTACCACTCCAAGGCTGATCCACTAAGGCTCTGGCTGAAATACGCCATTAGCAATTCATCTTTTCCACCGGCACCCCTCATTTTACTGCAAAATCCTCTCAAGTGTGCCACAGGGTCACCATGACCGTCATAGAGATCGAACTTTGGCAATTTAAATCCCAGCGGCAACTGGACTTCTGGAAATAAGCATAGGTCTTTATAGGCCACACTTACTTGCCCCACGAGGCCTAGCATATTCTGGAACGACTGTTCCAGACTTTTCACTTTACGAATCATTTGTTCCTGCTCGGGGTTTTTGGGTGGTTTCTCTTTCTCGGATATGTCAATGAGAAGTGTGTAAGGATAAGGCTCATGATGTCTGAAGGTAGGTTCCGGTGGATAGTAGTGGTTGTCTTGGGTGTGGAACAGAGGTTCACTTGAAGACTTGTGTAATGTGGCCGGTGGAGGAGCCACATACACGGGAGCAACTGGAGGTGGTGGTGGTGGGATTTGTTTTGGTGGTGGAGGAGGTGGTGGTGTTTGTGAAGTGGTTGCATAATATGGTGGATATGTAGGGTAGGCAGGGGATGAATTTACGGTAGGAGGGTCTTGTGTTTGAACTGGTGGAGGAACATAGACGGGATTGGCAGGATATGTAGGTAAGGGTTGTCCTTCGCCCAGGCCTGATACATTTTGGCCATTTGTTGCTTAAGCTTGTACATTTCCTCCTTCATAGCATTTACATCCACTGCTTCATCATCCCTAACCGGGTCAACAATTGTTGCTTCAATTTCATGGCTAATCATTTTAGACATGTCTTTGGAACGGGTATTGTATGGATGAGTTGCCAGAATGCCAGCTAGCTAAAACCACCAGTCTGGACTCAACAACAACAACACTCATTAGTGGTTACAGCATTATCAATCAAATAATCGCACATTGGGAGCACAGATGTATTTAAACAATTTTGCTCAGCCACATGCATCATCTCGGCTTTCTCAATTATCGCTTTTCTTTCATTCTTGCCTTTTCCTTTGCTTTGCCATTTCTTTTGCCACGGCTTTTCCTTTTCTCTTTTTTTTTTCATCATTTTCTTTTTCATCATTTCTCTTTTCTTTTGTTTTTCAATATTCTTTTGATTTGTATTTATATGATTATTATCAATCCTATAAAATTGTCTATTGAGAATGTGTTTAAAGAAAAGAAAAAAAACAAATAGAATACAAATACAACTTTTTTTGTGAATTTTCAAATTTATTTATGGTCGACACATCCATTACAACGATAGACTCTAAATGACAAACCAAACTACAAACTTCTTAACAACTATTTGAAATGAAAATGTAGACTGATAAAAATGAAAAAAAAAACAGACTCAAGTGATTGACCTAATGCAATACAGACTCAAGAATACATCAAAGATCCTGGTGCCCGCGGGACATCGTTCGGTCTCGCCGCGGGCCTATATGCAAGTCCCTTTTGGAGTCGGTCTAGGTCACCCATTATTTGTTTCACGAATATCATCACTGAGGCAAAAAATGTAGTCTGAGTCATATCCTCACATATTTGGCACTTCCCGGGTGATGTAATGAGCAATGTCAAGGATTCTTTCTCTAATTATCCCTTTTTCCTGAAGTAACCTCCCAATTTGTTCAGCTCGGGCATCCAAAGTTTGTTGATTTTTCTCCTGAAGTTGTTGCAGATCCATCTCTAATTGTGCTAAGGCCGTATAGCAATAATCCCTTTCCACACTGAACTCTTTTGCTTGTTTGCTCTTTTTGACCTCTGCGGTAATAACCTTTTTTCTCAATCTGGCAACCTCAATATCATGCTCTTCTTTTAGTTGATGAATCATGCGGTCCCGTTCCTCTGCATTCTTAGCCAACTGTCTCCGAACCCCAACTAGTTCTTTTTCTGCTTTATTAAGGTCAAAACTGTAATCATTCACTTTTTCCCGCAAATTGTCTATCAACTTTGCATCTCGGGCATTTCTGACAGGGGTTTCAGCTACTATTTTCATTTTGTGAATTTGAACGTGTAATGCCTCATTTTCTTTAGCCAATTGCTTTTTCTCACCCTCGTCGGCTGCTACTTGCACGCTATTTTCGAACTTGAGGTCTTGGACCTGTTTTTCCAACATGCTAATCTTTGCCCGGTATGCATTTTCTTTGGCCAACCAAGTCCACTGCTCTTGTGATGACTCAGCAAACTCCTGAAGCTGGGGTCTTTTGGCCGGCTGTCCGAATGCAACATCCCTTCTATACCAAGAATGATAGTCGGGTGATACCTCTCCTTTAGCTCGATCTCGGACACAACTATTTGCTGCCAAATATTGACATTCGCTCCAAATCTGACGAACTAGAGCTTCAGGAAATTGGCCATCAGGACCAATCTCGACCACTTTCAAACTAAGATCATCATCCTTGGGTATTATTTAGCATCTCCCAAGCTGTCTCAATACCCGGTAAGGAGCGTAAGGCTGAATGCTTTTAAGCCCCATCAAAAGGAAATATAGCCGAGCTGCCGGCATATATATGATTTTATCAACGTGTAACCATACAAATGTCCACTCGATTTGACTAGCAGTGAGGGACCAAAAATATGTTGTCCAACCCGTGAATCCTTCTGGCAATTTGACCCCTTTAATCCTTGTGTGAAACTCTTCTATGCACATTTTTTCTGGAGAACCGTAGCTCAAGAATTGAGGACGATGACAAAAATGCTCAATCATCCACATTTGTAACAATAAACTGCACCCCTCAAAGAAAGTTTCCCCAACCTTGCAAGCCGTAAGAGCACGAAAAATATCAGCCAATATCATAGGTGCAAGAGTACTTTTGGCTTGGGTAATTAACGTGATGACAGCCCCAGCTATTTTTATATCAATGTTCCCATCCTTTCTCGGAAATACCAAAAGTCTCAGAAATACCACCATAAAGGTGAAACGTCGATGCTCTTCCCACTTCTGGCGATTTCCTTTACTACATATCTTGCTTTCTGGGTTGTTGAACCCCCCGATGTGGCCATAGCGATGATATATAAAATTTAGAGTACAAAAGCCATTTGCCAGATCTGTGTTTTGGACGGTTCTGATTATCTTCAAAGAGTCTAGAGATCTGCGCACACCTACAACTCTCGGTGCAACCAAATACTTATTCCTTAAAGGGACCTCATCTTCACCAATGTAGCTAGATATTTCCTCTAATGTCGGGGTAAGTTCGAAGTCCGAAAAATGGAACACATTATGCGCTGGGTCCCAACATGTAATCAATTCTTTGACAATATCCACTCGAGGCACAATATCTAACAAACCGGTGAGACCTTTCAAATATTTCTTCACTTCATCTTGCCCTTCTCTGCCGAAATCGTTCCACCACAGACGTAACTCCAAAGGGATCTTATGCAAGAATGATTCATTCTGAGTCATGCTCATCCTGCACATTTATTAAGGTGATTTAATCATTTATTTATGACTTAAAAGAAAAGCACTATATATATTTTGTTCTTCAATTCTAATTTTTTACAAGTAAAAAAAAAACTACTTTGTCAATACGGCCTTTCAGCACTTCCAAGAGAAGATTTTAAGGTTGTGTTTGCTAACTGTTAGGAAATGATTCAAAAGTAGCCATTTTCAAAACAGCCTTCCGGCGCCCTTTTGGGACATTCGACATCACTTAATTTATTTATGACAAAAATAAAATGGATATTTTTTGGCTAGTTTTTTTTAAAAAGAAGAAGTTGTGGTTGGACCCGTCAAGGGTTGCCTACGTATCTCACATGTGGTGAGAATCAAACCAGCGTAGTTCGAGAAAATTAATGAACAATACGCTCATCATTTTTTATTTTCGGCATTTCAAAAGCAAATAACAAAACTACTTGCAAAAGTAATATTTTTTTTTTCATTTTCATTTTTCATGGCAAGACAAACTATTTTCATTTTCTAGTTTTGGAAAACAAGACAAAATAACGACCCCTTTCCGTTTCTTTTTTTTTTCATTCTCAAAAATAAAACAACATATTTTCCAAAAATAAAGACTTTTTTTCTTTTTCTTTTCTGCGAACAAATTCCAAAAATAAAGACACTTTTTATATTTTTTCTTTGCTTTTACTAAAACAAAACATTTCCATTTTTTATTTTTTTGAAATTTCGGAAAAGTTTCGACAGTATTTGGGTATTGGTTTTTCAAAGAATCAAACAATTATTAATTGTCTTTTTCTCTTTCTCTCAATTTCACAAAAATTTTCTTTTTCTCTCCCTCTTTTTTAACCGGTCAGCATGATGGTCCGAGACAAATAAATGCAGCACGTAATCATGATGGTCTTTTTATATTTGGTTACCTGTCCTAGACGGACCCAACCCTTGTATTGAGTCCCCTAAGTCATACGTGATGCAAATAAGCGTCCCTATTCTAGGTTCAAAATCTGGTTATATGTTCTAGACTGTGTACCCGAGCGGACAACTCGAGTCGAGGAGGGGGCTACGTACCGGGAACCAAAAGGCCATCCGGCTTAGTAACTTGTCCGGCCTCTTTCTTATTTCAGGGTATTGACACTAACAGAATAGGGAGTCTCAACCAGTAAGCACATCCCCGGGGGTGAGAAGAGAAGGGTTTTGGGCACAATTTATATACAGTTCAAATAATATCAAAGCGGTAAACATTTAACACATTAATCATGAACATATAAGGAAATCAGATATAAACAAATACAACAATTATTCCGAGCTCGAATTCTTAAACCCTGAACCGAAGTTCTGGGTTTCTTTTCCCCAGCAGAGTCGCAAGAGCTGTCACACCTCCTTTTACCGAAGTTTTAATACACCTTGTGAAGGGCGTAATAAAGGAGTTTTTCCAATTAAAGTACAGTCGGAACGAGATTTATTTATTTATTTATTCAGAATCGCCACTTGGGAGATTAATAGTGTCCCAAGTCACCGGTTGAATCCCAAACCGAGGAAATATGACTCTGTTAACAGTACGCGAACCAGAAATCCGGATAAGGAATTCTGTTAACCCGGGAGAAGGTATTAGGCACTCCCGAATTCCGTGGTTCTAGCACGGTCGCTCAACTGTTGTATTTGATTTATCTGATTTCCATATATATATTCTATTTTTATGTGTCTTTTATTAATAACCCGCTTTTATTGTTGAATTTTTACAAGAATTGCAACATCGTAAAAATATATTTCGGACCACACCATACCAGTACGCCTGTGGCCTTTAACACATTTCGACTTCGTTGAGATTTGGATTTGGGTCACATAAATGAGCACCCATATTTAAGAAAGTAATATTATTACAAATCGTGGCTAAAGCATCTACGTGTTAATTAACTTTGGGAAAGACTGTGGAATTCGCTAAACAGTCCTTCCAATTCTAATATTTTTTTTGTAAACAATTATTGAGGCCCCACAATTTGCACTTTTATTTGGCGAGGCTCATCTCATTTTTATTTAAGGATATCTTACAATGAACTATATTTTTTCTATTTTTGTTTGTCTCTAAAAATAAATAAAAGGTCTTAATCAATTAATAATATTTAAGGGTCACCACATTTGGGTCAATAAACCTACTTCATTTAATCCCCAATTGCATTGGGCCTTAAAATGGCCCACGTAGAGACATCACAATCCAAATACACATAGAGGCTGACTGGGCCATATGTGAAGGTATCAAGGCCCAATCTCCTGAGATGTCTGACCGACGGATCAAATGAATTCCAACATTTTATGCGTCTTCAACAATGGTAACAAGAAAGTAATATGTAACTACATCAAATTAACAAGACATGGATCTCTGACATTCAATTTCACATTCCAGTTATTTTTACTTACTAGCTTTCTATTGAATTTCAGGTATTAACAAGGTGAAAAATGGGTTGTGAAAGTGATTATATTAATATACTTCATACTAACTATTTTTGAATTAGTTTTAGCTAAAATTGTTAAATCGAAACTCACGTGATTCACGAATTGAAAAATGAACTATTGTAATTATGAATGAAGCTCGTGGACTAATTTTCAAATCATTTGTTTAACTTGTTAATACGCGTGAAGGTCAGATTTCAAAACTACTTCCTATTTCAGTTATCCTTCTAAGTTCACAGATTGAACTACACAAAAAACGACATTAAACTAACTAAGGATAATTAACAATTTCTATTTTTTCACAGTTCACAGTCCATTACACATTGATCCAATCCAAGTATATATAATTCCATTACATATCAAACTAATCCTAATGAATACAAGTAGTTCTAACTAAGTTCTACAAGATCAGATTCACTGTAAAAGTAAAAATAAACTGAAATGTTAAATGAACATTTTACTTCATCTCTTCGACTTGTAACTACATCAACAGGTATTAGAAGTGTGCCTGGAAATGAATGGAAAATTCAATGAGATTCTAGGTTGAAATAACAGAAACAAGGATCAGCAATCGGAGTTCAACAACAATTAACCACAGCTTCAAAATCAACAGACTTAAACCCAGCAGATGATAGATCAAACAACAGAATGACACTCGACTTAACACAATTCCAATTCAGTAGTATTTTGATCGCCAAAACCAAGTTGAAGAGAAGTATAGATTTGAAATTGACTTAGAATCAATGAAACAGTGACATTTTATGATTTTCTACTATATTTTGGTATTTTTGAATTTTGGAAATGATGAATTTCTAAAGGCAAGACATAGAATTGTAGAAATGTTTTCAAGAGGATTTCAGATTGGCCAAACTTATTGAAAGAGGCCAATGGAGGCCTATTTATAGAGTTTGAAGGGAGAAAAATTCAAAACTTCAGAAATTATCCAATAGCCCCCTTTTTATTTCAATTTTATCCCTGTTCTTTATTAATTAATCGATTATTACCCCTTATTTATGCAGAATTACCGCTGCTCCCCTATCTAGAACATTCTATTCTATGGTGTTTCCCCTTTTTCCCCCACTTCTATTCAGTATTTACTGAACTGCCCTTTTATTATGCCCATAATACCCCTACCTCCTAAGACTTATTACACTTAAACCCTTTGTTGTACCCCAAATTGCCCCTGAATAAGACTTGAATTCAACAAATAACCCCACTGTCCTTTACCCTTTTACCCCCATTAAATTGATTAATTTCAGAAACAGCTATAACCAATCAAATCAAATTAAACTAACAATTCAATTCTAATAACAAACTAATAAAAACACAAAATTATATCTAAACAGCTTTCAGAATCAAATTTAAGAACTAGTGATAATCAGAATCGAAAATTCTAAAAACCAATCAAAAAATCTAATCATTAATTCTATTAAAAACCTAATTTCTAATCAAATTATTCATTATCAATATCAATTTCAAAACAATCAACACAAAAATCAATAAAATTGAAAAGTTATCAAAATCTATTTAATCCTAAGACTAATATCAAAAAATTATTTATTAAGATTTGTATCTCTTTTTAGTTTCAAAACAGTATCAATTTTAACGAACAAAATTAAAAGTAATAATCAGAAAGTCTAAAAATATTAAGAATCATAGACAGAAGAAAACACATGCAAATAAACGAAAAACCAAAAATAGAAAAAGAAATAGGAAAACTTAGCATTCTTTGTCTTCCATTTACTCAGGCAGTTTCTTTTTTGATTTTTATTATCTTTTCCTTCTTTTCTTCAGGTTCTTCCGATATTTAGAAAGCCTTGGCGATTTTCTTGAACTGGCAGAATTTTTCTTGGACGTTTGGGCTTTTCAGTGGTTTTTAGGGTTTGAGGGTTTCAGAAAAGGGCTTAGGACGTCAAGGGGTGCCTCTGGTGAGACTTTGGCATGATTTAAATGAAGTAGTGTTCGCCGGAACTAGGGTTCCGGCGACACTAAATTGGATATTCGAAGACATTGGGACTTACTTGAGGAAAAGGAAGTAGAGGGGTGGAAAGAGGAGGTCACGACGACTCTGTGGGGTTAAGGGTGTGGTGGTTGGCTTAGGTTGCGTCTCCCGCCGGTAGGGTTCCGGTGGGGTTATGGAGAGAAATAAAGGGCGGCTAGGGTTTAGTTGGGGAAGAAGGGGAGATGAAATGACTTAGGGGTGTAACATTTTGATATATTAAAGGACCTTTGTGAATACTGAACCGTTGGATCAGATAGATCAACGGCTCAGATTCATTAAACCTTGAAACGGCACCGTCTGCTTTAAATGAAAATTTATTTTTGTTCGTTAGATCAACCTAATGAACGACCTGGATTATTGTTACAATACGCTGTCGTTTTCTTTATTAATGATCTGTTATATATAGCCATTAGATCAAATACTTCAACGGTCCAGATCTCTTTTCACTTAAACGGGGTCGTTTTGAATCCCCTGGGCAGACCGGGTAATTCCCCTTTGGGCCTGGGCGGGTACTATCTATTTGGGCTATTAATTTGGTATAATTCTTGTATTAGCCCACTTTATTTGTATTTGTATTGTATTTTTTTTTGTATTTTTTTGTATTTTATTTTTCCTTTGTATTTTATTTTATTTTAATTTTTGTATTTTATTTTCCTTTTATGTTTTTATTTTATGATTTTATTAAATTGTTAAACTAATTAATTTCTAAAATTTATTTAATATCTATTTTAAAGTAATATTTCAATTAAAACACAAAAATACTATTTTTGACTTTTCTTTGTTAAAAATGAATTAATACTAAAATTGTAAAATTAAACCCCTAATGCATATGCATATTTTTTTGTATTATATTATTTTATTATTTTTTTTAATGTGAATTATTATGCCACTAATTAACACAAAAATGCCACAAATATCAACAAAATTAAAAAATCATTTTGTTTGTATTTTTTAGGAATAATTTGCTTAAGGCAAAAATCACGTGCTCACAATATGTAGACGACGTCATCATCAAATCAAGGAAATCCAATTACCACATGGAATATCTAAGGAAATTTTTCAACAGGATGAGAAGGTACAATCTGAAGCTGAACCCTGCCAAGTGTGCATTCGGGGTTCCCGCCGAAAAATTACTTAGGTTCATTGTGAGTCGCCGATGAATACGACTGGATCCACCAAAGGTTAAGGCCATCCAAGATTTTCCACCGCCAAAGAACAAGAAGGACGTGATGAGTTTCTTGGGGAGATTCAACTACATCAGCAGATTCATAGCTCAGTCCACTGTCATTTGTGAGCCAATATTTAAGATGCTGAAGAAAGACACCTCTACCAAGTGGATTGATGATTATTTGAAAGCCTTCGACAGAATCAAGGAATACCTGTCAACATCGCCAGTTTTGGTTCCGCCCGAACCAGGTAGACCTCTGTTGCTCTAACTTGCAGTATTGGATGGATTATTTGGTTGTGTTCTTGGGAAACATGACGAGACAGGGGGGAAAGAACATGCCATCTACTATCTCAGCAAGAAGTTCAACCCGTACAAGGCCTAATATTCTCTATAAGAGCGCACCTTTTGTGATCTGACTTGGGTAGCTCAAACGTTGAGGCATTATTTCTGTGCCTATACTACTTATCTCATATCAAGAATGGATCCGCTGAAGTACATCTTTCAGAAGCCCATGGCCACTGGCAAGCTGGCCAAGTGGCAAATCCTGCTGAGTGAATTCGACATTGTTTACATAACTCAGAAGGCTGTCAAGGGACAAGCATTTGTAGATCATTTTGCTGAAAATCCCGTGGACAGAGAATACAAACCCCTAAAAATGTATTTTCCTGATGAGGAGGTATCCTTTGTAGGAGAAGACATTGCAGAATCCTATGATGGTTGGAGAATGTTTTTTGATGGAACAACAAATTTCAAAGGAGTTGGCATAGGAGCAGTCCTAGTATCAGAAATCGGTCAGCATTATCGGATATCTGCAAAGTTCAGATTCCCATGCACCAACAACATGACCGAATACGAAGCCTGCATCTTAGGGCTCAAGCTGGCTATTGACAAGAACGTTCAGGAGTTGTAAGTAATTGGGGATTCAGACCTACTTATACATCAGGTTCCGAGAAGAATGGGCGACCAAGAACTCCAAAATACTCCCTTATCTACATTATGTACAGGAGCTAAGGAAGCAATTCACAAAGACAGAGTTTCAGCATGTCCCTAGAGTGAAGAATGAGTTCGCCAATGCATTGGCTACCCTATCGTCCATGATACAACACTCAGACACAAATTTCATTAACCCTATTCCTGTGAAGATCGATAATCAGCCGGCTTATTGTGACCATGTCGAAGAAGAAGCAGACGGAAAACCTTGGTTTCATGATTATAAGGAACACTTAGCCACATGGGAATATCCAAAACTTGCAAATGCTACACAGAAGCGCACACTGCGAAGGTTATCCAACAATTTCTTTCATAGTGGAGGAATCCCGATTTTGGATTATTAAGGTGTGTCGACGCGAAGGAAGCATCCAGGCTATTGGAAGAAATTCATGCAGGGACATGCGGCCCACATATGAACGGTTTTGTCTTAGCCAAGAAAACACTCCGAGCTGGTTATTTTTGGATGACCATGGAGACAGACCATATTCGATAGGTCCGAAATTGCCACCGCTGTCAGATACATGCAAATATGATAAATGTGCCTCCTAATGAGCTTAATGGAATAAGTTTGCCATGGTGGTTCGCCGCTTGGGGAATAGATGTCATAGGACCTATCGAGCCTGCCGCATCAAACGGACACAGGTTTATTCTAGTGGCAATTGATTATTTCACCAAATGGGTTGAAGCAACATCATACAAGGCAGTGACTAAGAAAGTTGTGGCAGACTTTGTCCGCGACCGTATCATTTGTCGATTCGGCATCCCAGAGTCAATAATTACAGATAATGGCTCCAATCTCAATAGTGACCCGATGAAAGCAATGTATGAAACATTCAAAATCAAACATAAGAATTCTACAGCCTGCAAACCTTAGATGAGTGGAGCTGTAGAAACGGCCAATAAGAATATCAAGAAGATACTAAGGAAAATGATAGAAAAACATAAACAGCGGCATGAGAAGTTATCATTTTCTTTGTTGGGGTACCGCTCCATAGTTTGCACATCAACCGAGGCAACTCCTTATATGTTGGTTTATGGTACAGAGGCAGTCATTCCCGCCGAGGTAGAAATTCCTTCCCTGAGGATCATACAGGAAGCAGAATTCAATGATGCAGAATGGGTAAAGAGTCGCTACCGGTAGTTAGCTCTTATAGATGGGAAGAGAATGAATGCAGTTTGTCATGGTCAACTTTATCAGAACAGAATGTCCAGAGCCTTCAACAAATGAGTCAAGCCGAGGTGATTCACACCGGGACAACTAGTATTGAAGAAAATCTTCCCACATAAAGATGAAGCCAAGGAGAAATTCTCTCCAAACTGGCAGGGTCTGTACATGGTTCACCGGGTTCTAACAGAAGGAGCCCTCATACTTGTACAAATGGATGGAGAAGTTTGGCCAAAGCCGATCAATTCAGATGTACTCAAACGATATTATATGTAGCCATTTATGTTTTCTTTATAATATAATTCAAACTACGTCTGACTTGATTCCCATTTAAGAGGGGATACGTAGGCAGCTCTATGGGTTCGATCGTAATTCAATAAAATTTTCATTTCCCCCCACTATTGGAAATTGGTGCAGAATTTTGAGGAGCACCCTCAAAATTCCGAAGTTGATCTTCAATCATTCACCAACACGCAGCCACTAGAAGCACCAGCCCAATAAACTGGGGCAGAATTTTGAGGAGGACCCTCAAAATTCCGGAGTGAGAGAGGTTGCAATGTCTTGAACCGCATCGTAGTCGTCGATTCATCTAAAAGAAAAACTATTTTTTATATATTTACGTTACACTTTTACTAAATCATGCACGACTACTATCAAAATTGCTTTGTTTAGGAATGCTGCCCCAATAAAATAGGATCCGAGCAAGATAAGCGAGGTCTACGGGAAGACAGACTAACCTTCCTCCCTTTAAAAAGAGCACATTTTTTCTTTGGATGTAGGCACCCAAGATAGAAAATCATCAGATACGATTAAACACTCATACCTTTTCAGGACTACAACTTTTAGAATCATCGCCAATTTACAATTGCCATCCGTACGCGACATCCCCTGCAACCACAATAGAACAATCAACTGTCAGCTATCATTTATCAGCTAAGAGATTTCATTATTATTTGCCTTTATTTTTTGTATTGCCTAAGGCTACCTTTCTGCCTTCCAAGACTAAGCTTTGTCTCCATCTGCATTCCTGCATTGCATAAGGCTACCTTTCTGCCTTCCGAGGTTAAGCCCTACCTCCATCTGCATTTCTCTGCATTCTGTAAGGCTACCTTTCTCCCTTCCGAGGTTAAGCTCTACCTCCATCCTGCATTTCTTGTATTGTATAAGGCTACCTTTCGGCCTTCCGAGACTAATGTCTATCTCCATCTGCAATCTTGCATTGCATAAGGCTACCTTGCTGCCTTCCGAGACTAAGCTATATCTCCATATGCATTCCTGCATTGCATAAGCCTACCTTTCTGCCTTCCGAGGTTAAGCTCTACCTCCATCTGCATTACTGCATTGTATAAGGCTACCTTTCTGCCTTCCGAGGTTAAGCTCTACCTCCATCCTGCATTTCTTGCATTGCATAAGGCTACCATTCTGCCTTCCAAGGTTAAGATCTACCTCCATCTGCATGGCTAAAATATCCCCACATTTATTTAAATCCTGCATCAGCTGAAATATCGCCACTTTTATTTACGTCTGCATGGCTGAAATACCGCCACCTTTGTTCTTTCTTGTATGGCTGGAATATCGCCACTTTATCTATCCAGCATCGGCTGAAAGATTGCCATTCTATTTCCATTTTGCATCGGCTGAAATATCGCCACTTCATCTAAATCTCGCATTGGCTGAAAGACTGCTATTTTATTCAAATCTTTGCATCGGCTGAAATATCGCCACTTCATTTAAATCTCGCATCGGCTTAAAGGCCACCATTTTATTTAAATTTTTGCATCTGCGGAAATATCGCCACTTTATTTAAATCTTACATCGGCTGAAAGATCACCATTTATGTTTACAGTTCACATCGGCTGAAATATGGCCATTTTATTTAAGTCTTGCATCGGCTGAGAGATCGCCAAATCCTGCATTTCATGGGCTGAAAGATCGTCAAATTGTCCCAAGGTGTCATCGTTCGGAGGCACCATTTTCATATCCCGAGAACATCATGCCATAGCCTGAGGACCCAACTTTTATCTCTTGCATAACATTATTCAAAGGCATCATAGTTCGGAGGCATCATTCTTATAGCCCAAGAACATTATTTCATAGCCCGCGAATCTTTTATCACACGCTCCAGGGCCCAAGACGTCATGGTCTGAGGACATCATCCTAACTGCTCAAAGACAACATTCATGGTCCAACTGGAACTTGTATCACATTTAAATTTACGCACAATATATGTTGGTATTATTCACTTGCAGGTACACCAGCTAGCAACGGCCATTTGAGTAGGAGCGATCTCGTTTCAGCTCTCGTAGCCTATCAGACTCTGACCATCCTTCCCAACCTGAACATCGCGTCCGTCTTTCAAAATCTCCATCGGCAATAGTCCGCCAATGGATCCTGAACTACATATGACCTTATTCCTGTAAGACCAGGGATATGTAGGCAGCTTAGGGACCAGAGCTTCGTCAAAATTCGTCAATCATTTCATTTGGTCAAAGAGGGGTAGCTGTTGATACCCAATTTTTCCCTATGTATTTTACACTCAGAATACTTACAATGTAGCATGTGTATACATGTATAAACATGCCCAAAAGTTTTTGGTATTTCTCCCTAATTTTTAAAGATTTTTAAAATCGATTTATTACCCATTTTTGTAGTACAAAATCAGTAATTATTTCCAAAAAATTATCATTTCTGTGATTAACCTTTTTATTCCCATATTTACACCAAGATATAGTTAAAGAAATTTTTTGAATATTTTTACGAATTTATTTGTTATTTTTAAAGCTAAATTAAATATAGTTGCAATTATAGCCTATTTTACGATTAATAGCATTTTGCAATTATAACATTATTTCTAGTATTTTTTGATTGATATTTATATATTATTAAGTGGTTCAGTGCTTTTAATTTGATTTTTAAAATAAATATTGCTATTTTTATAGAATAAAAGAGGAAAATTAGCCATTTAACATCTAGCCCGATTTATTTCAATTATAGCCCCACTTTCTTTCAATGTTAACCTCAATTTAACCCCAATTTATTTAATCAGCCCAACCCCCAATCTAGCCCCAACATTAAACCTACCCAATTCCTAAATCACCCGACTCACGACCCAATTTATTTAATCAGCCCAACCCCCACTCGATCTGAGTCGTTGATCAAACAAGTTCAACGACCCAGATAACCCTTACCATAATTAAACCCTCCCCAACTACCCCCTGACACCTCATTTTTGAGACCTCTCTCTCTCTATCCATCTCTTCCTCTCCTCCTTCTCTCTAGAACCTTCTGGTTTTTCTTCTCCGATGGCTATCACCATCTCACTCCAACCTTACCCCTTTTGACCACCAGTCACCTTAAAGCCTTATCGCATCGGTTCTCTTCGTCCTTGAGACCCCATGGGTCTTCACCAAGGTAGAAGGTCATATAAGCTTTGCCTAGGGTTGTTTCCGGCCATCTACGGCCTTGCTCCGGCGTATCCTAGCCTCTTGAGTCTGATTCCGACCTTCTCCGACTCTGATCGAGGACTTTTCCAAGCCTTTCTCATCCTAGGGTTCCTCTGAAACCCTAACCCTTCGAGGTTTTTCTGATTCTTTTAGATCCTTTATGTATCTATGCTACACTTGAGTTTTCTAACAATTTCCCTAAATTTTATTTTGAAAATTGCTTTCAAAACACTTCTTTTCCGATTTAAGGTTCTTTGGAAAGTGTTTAAGTGTTTTATGATTTTTCTTCTTTATTATTCGTATTGTTTTTTCTTACTGTGTTTCCTATGTCATGTTCTTACTTGCTTTCTACTGTGTTATTATACTTTTCTTTTACCATGTTTTTTTTATGTTCTTTTACTGAGTTTTATACCCCGACTTGAATGTTCTTTATTGTGTTTTCTATGTTATGTTCTTGTATATTCTTCTACTGTGTTTTCTATGCTATGTTCTCGCATGCTTTTTCACTACGTTCTGCTATCTTCTTCCTCTATGATTTGATGTGTTTCTCATACTGTATCCTTCTACCATGTTCTTAAGTGTCCTTGCTATTTTACTGTGTTTAAAATTTTCTCCTAAAAGACCTGTTTAAGCATATGTTTCTTCTACTGCTTCCCCTACTATCAGTTGGTCTCTCATTATGCTTCGAATTAGCTTCTTCACTCTGTTTGCTTGATCTTTCTACTTGTTTGCATGTTACCTCATGAGTTTCCAAAAAGAAATCTCTGAGCATGTTGCCTCCTCTCTGTATTTGACTCGAGTCCGGAACCCTAGAATTTGGGGGTTTTCCTCTGAGTTTGGTTATATGATCAAACTAGGACTTTTTTCTAAGTGTGAATTTTTCTCGTTTGCATATAATTTTGATCCTCCTACACTAGACTCTTCTACTGAATAGCATGACAAATCTCTTCATGTTTAACGTGTATGTATGCTTTTTATATATGATGATTCTTTCTTCAAAGAGGTTTTCAAACTAGTGATTGATTCATAATTCCTTTTTAATAGGTCTAATTGATTATTACTGATTTTCCTTAAAATAGAACATTTTCCACTTTTCTAACTTGGTTCGTTCATACCAAATCTTTGATCTATGATTTCTTGGCTGTTAACTGATTTCCTTGCCTTATTTACACAAATCGTATATTTCAGTAACCCTGTCCTTAAATAACCTTTATGTATTTGCCCTCAATTGCATGCTATACACAAGTGTTTGATTAATTTCTTTCCTTAATTGTTTTATACGTGTTTGAATTTGAATTCCTTAGTTAAAGGAAGTCTTATGTAATTGATTTATAATCAGTCTTCAATTATTTTTTTACCTTATTTTTGCATGCTTTCCGTACTATAAATACATGACTCTCTTTCACAAGACACACTCAAGAACCTGATTAAAAACACACTTCAAACTACAGAATTTTACAATTCTCTTCTGAAGTCATACTTAGAGTGTTCTTGCTTCTTGTATGTACTTTGGCTTTTACAAGACTACTGCTTTCCCTTTACTAGTCTATGTGAAACTGGTATGTCCTAACTTAATTTTCCGCCTCATCCCAATGTGTTTATTTACAGTCCTTGTACCCATTTCTATTTTATTTGCAAAAGTATAACATCTAGCATAATATGTCTATATGCTACTGCCTGATTCTCATTCTTGTGAACACATGCTGCCTATCCCATTACCCCTTGTATGTTTTGTGAGTGGGGACTTAGGTCATGGCAACAAGAAATGTTGTCCATGAACTGAGTTTTGACCCCTAGCCTCTAATTAGGCTGGAGAGTACACCAGTATCTCTCATTGCTGGGCATGCCCTTTGCTTGCTCTTTCTTTGTATCTTGCTTCTATTACAAACCCCCATACCCCATTCCCTTATGTAAGCTGAGTTATGTTCATGGCCTGGCAGCACCCAAATTGCTGTCCAGGGTTGAACCTGACCTTCTATAGGTCCTAACTCCCCAATTTAAAGCTGACAGGCTGGTTAGGGGTGTGCCAGCATCCCAATTGTTGGGCATGACCACCAACCTGCCATGGACTTCCCTAGCTCTCCCCTGTTGCACTTACACTTACTCCTAGACTCTAAGTTCTGCTCCCCTCCTATGAGCCTTGCCTTAGGACCTTGAGTTCCTTCTAAACTTGGACATTTGAGGGTTGGCCCTTCCACATTGCACCATAATTCTATAATGATATTTGGGGTGTAAGCATTACCTGGAGTTCTTAAAGCTCCTCGAAACTTTGACATATCCTAGATAAGAGAAAGGCTTTGGAAAATCTGGTCTTTGGAAGTTGGTTTATTCCATATGTCAGACTAGGAGTCTGAATTTGGCTCTCCTCGTTGGAATTTATTTCCGATGTAATTTACTTTTCTGGATTCCTTTAAGTTGTAATAATTTGTAATAACTATTGGGTGTATAGTAAAAATGGGGAAGGTCTCTTATGTTATGCATGCAGGGTAGATGTTGTTGATACCCATTTCTTCCCATGTATTTTTATATACTCAAAATAGTCTCAAAATAGTATGTACATGCATATATACGCATGCCCAAGAATTTTGGTATTTTTCCCTTATTTTTTAAATATTTTAAAAGCAATTTATTGTCCATTATAGTAGTACAAAAACAATAATTGTCCTAAAAATTATCCTTTTTGTGATTAACCTATTTTATTTTCATATTTACACCAAGATATAATTAAGATAATTTTTGCATATTTCTTACGCATTTGTTTGGTATTTTTGAAGCTAAGTTGAATATAATTGCAATTATAGTCTATTTTACGATTAGTAAGATTTTACAATTGTAAAATCATTTCCAGTATTTTTAGATTAATATTTATACATTATTAATTATTCCAGTACCTTCAATTTGTTTTAAAATCTTTTTTAACTATTTTATAAAAAATAAAAGAGGGAAAATTGGCTATTTAACAAACAGCCCTTTATTATTTCAATCCTAGCCAATCTAACCACACCCCCATCAGATTTAATTGGACAAATACGCAATTAAAACACCCCTGCCCAATCCCTAATATAACCCGGCCCAACCCCAATTTAATCTGAGCCGTTGATTAAATAAGATCAACGACCCAGATTACCTTTCCTTAGTTAAAATTCTAACTACCCCTGACCCCTCATTCTTCACCGTCTCTAATCTCTCTACTCTCTCTCTCTCTCTCTCTCTCTCTCTCTCTCTCTCTCTCTCTCTCTCTCTCTATCTCTAGTCTCTTCTAGAGACTTCTGTCTCTTCCCCTTCTCCGAGGAATCCCTTCATCTTCTCTGGTGACCTTCTCCACCGGAGACCATGGATTCCTCACCCTCTGCCTCGTATGGTTTTCTCATGCCAGTAAATGTCATCCCTAAGGCCCTAGAAGGGTGAGGACCCGTCTACTCACACCCACGGTGTTCCTGTTTGCTTTAGGCCTCCGTAGATTGATTTCGAGTGAGGCATGTCACCTTTGACACTCGAGCTAGTAACGTTTGAGGTTCTTCTTAACTTCTCTGAGGTTTTCTTTGAAAACCTAATGTTTGGAACCTTTGATCTGCGCATATTATGAGTTATTATGATGTTTCCTTTAAAAACCATTCTATTTTTTCTGAACGGACCTTCACTTTTAACTAGGGTTTTGAAACCCTTTCTCAAAATGGTTTTCTTTATAGATTTTTAACACTGTCTCATGATTTTCCCTCATATTTACCATTGTTGAACTCTTTTCCTTGTGATTGGGTCAGTATATGTGTTTGATTATCACGAATGGCTTGAAGTTCGAGTGATTCTACTCTGTTTTCCTGTTATGATTTATGGCTCTTCGTCTCCTTTGCATGTATCATGTCTACTCTGTTGATTCATACTAGTATCTGTGTGAAACCCTAATTTTTAGACATAGAACCCAGAAAGCTGTTCTTCTTTCTTGTGTGCTTGCGTATGCATTCATGTTTAGCTAATCTTTACCCTATGTTGTTTGTCTTTGTGATCATATTGCATCCCTGACTCACGTGACTCCTAATGTGATATACTAGGGTTTCTGATTTTTGTGTAATGTGTGTTTATTCCCTTTAAATCAGTATTAGTTTGCCACTTTGAATCCTTGAATGATTGTGACTATTACTTTACTCATTTTGTGTATTTTCCTTTAACCATGATACTTGCCTTAGAACCCTTTGCTGATTTTATGTATTTTCCTTTAAATGTGATACTTGCCTTAACACAATTCATTTATTTTGTGAATTTCCTTACTACTTAACATTTGCCTTAACTGATAACTGATTCCCTGCGATACTAGGGGATCTCTTACTGATTTTCAAAATGATACTCTGCCTTATTTTATGTGCAAGCATGTAGCCAATTGATTATTACTTTCCTTAATTCATATGTTCTGTACTTGGTCCTAATCATACGCCTTATTCTTTACTACTCTATGTATGATCTAAATTAGTCTTTCAATTAGTCTTTTCCTTATTTGTCACCCTGGTAGCCGTTTGAACTAGGAATCCCGAATTAAAAGGAAGTACTTACATTGATTGGGATTCTTATTGTATTTACTTCCATAATTACACTACATTTTACTTCTTACTTTATTTTCTAATCGTTTTTAGAACTATAAATACTCTACTCTTTCATTAACAAAGGGACATTAGGAAAAACTCTCAATTCTACATTCTCTTGTGCTCTTTCTCTTTTTCTCCTTTTGCTCTATTGCTGTTCTTTGCTCTTGCCTACTATTTGCCGGCTGTAAGCCAAGGCTAAAATTGTGTTATCACTTTGTCTTTATATCCCGCTCTTGCTCTTTACTGGTATGTCCCCGTTTCAATTCAAAGCTCCAAAAACAATATGATCCTCTATTTGTTTCAGTTCTTACTATTTCAAGTTTTCTTCTATTTGTTGTTCTCTTGCAAAATCTGTAATTAAAATGTATTACTAGCATGTTATTATGTCTTCCCTTCCCTTTGGATTAGTATGCCCCTTTTATGTGCGTTTCCAAGCATGACTTGAAAACTTATCCCAAATCTCTTTCACCCCTCTATGTGGTTGTTCTTCATATTTGTTTTTTTCATATGACTATGCCTGAAAGTGTTTGAGCTAGTCCTAGATCTTGACTGGGTTACTGTTTTTGTCCTATGTGTCCCTAACCCCCACTATCCCTGTTTGTGTTTGCAGAACCAACCTTTGTTCTGTGGTCTTTGGCTGTGTATGAATCTATCTTTGGAGGTGCTTGTTGTTTATTACTCTATTCTTCTTTTCGAAAAAAACTATTTTTTTACTAAACAGACTCACTTTGTTTTTACGAAATGTTTTAAGTGGAATTCCTTTCAATACTGTCAAAACATTTTCGAACTCTCTTGCACTTCACTTTATTCCTAGATACTTATATTCCACCCCCTCAGTGTGAGCACTGCTTTGCGGACCTCCTGAGTACCCTCTGAACACTGAAACACTAAGGTTAGTATATCCACACTGCACATGTTTAAGTCCTGGTTACTAAGTCTGGGCGTGAGCATGGCCCAAGAGCCCTCGAGGTCCTTAGGGAACTTTGGTACGTCCAAGCTATGAAAGGCTATTAAAGTTTGGAGGATTTGGGCCTATTGAAGGCTCCCTATAGAATAACTTTTTTTTTATTTCATTACTGTAATTGAGATACTACTGTCTTTTGATAATTTGTAAATGAATGATTGGGGGCTGAATAGTGAATATGGGGGAGGGGTATGCATGTTTATTTCTATGGGTAGAAAACATGCTAATAGGTTTTTATTTACCTATTTGTGCAATAGATAACCTACTTAGGACATGCATTTCATATGTTAGAAATCCTGTTTTAGGTCTTTTATTCTCATCATATTATTGTGCTCACTTCGTAATCTTAATTATTGACAAACTATCATTACTGCATTGGCATAGTAGAGATCTTGTTTTAGGAACTCTTTTGTGCATTAGACATCCTGTTGCTTAGAGTATTATACTTATCTGGATTGCAATTGTCAAAACGCCTATTAGCATGCTTAATTTAATAATACAAGTACTATGCGTATCCTTTATTTTTAAATCAGAATCAAATATGCATGTCCACTCTTTAAGACAATCAGACAATGTATATGACGCCTAGGCAAACTTTAGGCCTAATAAGAATTGATTAATCGTGTGGTTACTAGTTTAAGACTAACTAGCCCCTTTTAATTTTGAACTCTGCCGCTCCCATTCTTATTTTGATTCTCTGAACTTCACTCTATTTTACTAAACTCTTGCCCTACTTTGAAATGATCTCGAAATTGTGAATCTGTTCTCCTATGTTTTCTACTAGGTTACGCTTTTCTCCCCAGAATCGTTCTATTATTTTCAAAACATTTATCCTACGTCTCGTCAAGTTAATGTATCTCCATGCCTTTATGAGCTCACTTGTGGAGGGATCTGTGAGCCTCTATGTGCCTTTGTATGTTCTCCTTATGTGCAGTCCTCTTTGTTATGTATGCCCCTTAACATTTTTGCCGTTAAACTTAAGGGTTCATCCTAGTCCCTGACACATAGGAATAGTGGTCCTAAATACCCTCCAGGACTTATAGGACGGGATGGGTAATAGCACGCAATACGTATTCATGACCAACTCACGCATTTAATAAACTTTATGGAGTGGGAAGGGTAGGATATGGATATGATGACCACGCGATTACACCACGTGTATAAATGGTTACTGGGTGTTGTGTGGGGTGATCCATATTGATTATAAACCTAGGACACCCCTTTCCCTTTATTTGTTTTTTCTATTTATTGTTTAAATCTTTTTCTTTTGTGTGGGGTGATCCATATTGATTATAAACCTAGGACGCCCCTTTCCCTTTATTTGTTTTTTCTATTTATTGTTTAAATCTTTTTCTTAAAATTTCTTCCCTCTTTATCTCTCCTCAAATTTCAATTTACTTACAATATTATGTAAAAACTCCCTCTATTTGAACCCTTATTTTCTTACTTGTTAAGTGAAGTCACAATTATAACATGGCCGGGAACCACACTAGTGGATATTGGGGAGTGCTTAACATCTTCCCCTCGATATAATTTCTAGTCCTTACCCAAACTCTAGTGTTCAAACTCAAAAATCATTTTTTTGTCCTAGTGCACTTTATCATTAGGTGGCAACTCTTCAAATTCCAAAACAAACCCAAATCCCAAAAGGGAAAATTGTTGTCCTCCCAAATGTCATAAACCCGATTTCTCCTTCAATGAGAAAAAGGGGGCATCGATAACATGGTGCCCTTCCAATATATATTGCCCCTAAATTTGGTAAAGGCATATTTGCAGTAAAACCAGTCAATCAGCGGTGCAGTCGACGGTTCCATGCCTTTCCCTCTTGAGTTGTCCGCTCAAAGGTACCGGTCTAATACCCCATAAAAACCTTACTCTATTTTAATTGTTCATGCATCACTGTTAAACCTAGTCAAGTCGGTTATGCTTTCCAAATAATGACTCTTTAAGATAGCCTTGTTCAAAGTCCACTGGGTTTCCTTGGAACCCAAACGGACGCCACCATATTCTGTGTATTTATTTGGAGAACTAAATGTCGTTTATGCTGATTATTTGTTTAAATAGTCGAGTCAGGCGGGGTAAGGTTCTAACACTTTGTTTTGCATAAAATGAGGCACGAAGTCCCCAGATTCGACATGGTAACCAACATTCACCCAAGGTTGCAAAGCTGGTGGGAAGGCCTTCAATCTAGTGACCAGACTCTCAACAGCAAATATTTGGGGAATTTGCCTTCTCTTTTGGAGATCCAGCCCGATAACAAAATCATAGAGGCAGCAACCTTATTCTGGGACAGTGATAGATCAGTATTTTGCTTCGTGCACTTTGAAATGACCCCTTTGCTCGAAGAAATAGGAGGGTTAGCTGGTATTCCTTGGGAAACTCCGAGTTTGCTTATGCCAGAAAATCGCAAGGGTAGGGGTTTCCTCAAGATGATTGGACTGAAGAAAAACCCAGACTTGACTTGTTTGAAGGACTCTTACATTCCTTTCGACTATCTGTATAAGAAGTACGGCCATAGCAAGTCCTGCCGCACCTACCCAGACGAATTTGCCCTTACCTTATTGGGCCATATCCATAGAAGAGTCTTCGTCTTGATATTCTGCTTCTTGGGGATAATAGTATTTCCCACGAAGAAGTCTAGGATCCATACCAGACCGGCCATAGTTACCAAGACTCTAATGGAAGGATTGGCGGGTAGCCTTTCTGCATAGTACCAATGATTATCGCAGAGATATACCGAGCCCTAGAAAAATGTCAGCAAGGGGCCAATCACTTTGAGGGCTGTAACTTACTACTCCAACTGTGGCTCATGGAGCACCTCCAAAGTGGTGAATATCTGCAAGAGATGCTACGCTGGGACTGGGATGATCATATTTCCTTCCATTAGCCAACAAGAATGAACTATATTCCTAACATGTTCGCTCAACCAGAAGACGCTAAAGGATGGGTAGAGTTGTTTGAAAATCTGAAAGAAGACCAAGTGCAGTGGATGTTCATCCAAAGGATCGAAAACTTCCAGAATGCTGAGGGAAGCGAAGGAGGACACTTGGGTAGAGCTTACTTGATGCTGGTACTGCATGAGATGGTGAAGCTATTCGATGGATCTAAAGATGCCGAGTCTGGGGAAGGTCCTTCTGGGATCAAGTAGTTAGGAGTCTTTCTTTTGCTTTAATGCAATAAGGCCTACGGCCATTAGTGACATTTTATTTCTGCTATTTTGGTGTCGTTTTGGGATTCCTCTTATTTTTTATCAATAAAATGAGGCATTTGGCATTATAAGTTCTGCAAATCAACTTGTCGCTAGGCCTACCTCGGGCACAACGAGGCACCTAAATTAGGATACAATTTATATTCTTACACTATGTGTTTAAATATTGCAATGTTTTCTTCTCATAATCCTTACTGACTTGTTAATTTTTTGTTTTTACTTTTTGTTTTTACCTTTTGTTTATTCCCCATCCCGAAGGTTAGTTCGTGCACTATGACATCATCATCCAAGGGCCCTCCCCCTCCTCCTCCTCCTCCTTTTATCAGAAACAAGAACAAAGCAAAAATGGAAGACTTTAGGAACATCAGAAAGGAGAACTCGGTTGAACAGGTAGAGGTTACTCAGGGTATTCAGGTTTCCAAGGAAAGTGTTGCCCAACTTGAGGAGAAGTTGTTGAAATTTCAGGAAGAACTTAACCAAGTTCGGAACTTGGCATACTTAGCATTTTCCCTCACAACCCCGGATGTTAATGCTCCAAATCCTACACCTCCACAAAACATCCCAAAACCACAAAACCAATCCGCTCCCCATCGTCACTGCAACACATGCCATATTTCGAGCAACACCCCACTACTCATTCCCGAACCACTAAACTCCACAAATGATCATCCCCACCAGACCCCCATCTTTGTGGAAACCACACCAAAATATACTCAACCTATTTCAAGTACACTCGAGTCTGATGACAAAGACTCTCTCATTAGGAACTAGGCCACAGAACTGAAGAAGCTGACTAGTCGAGTCTAGGGTGTTAAAGGAAACAAAGGTATCGAGGGGTTGAATTATGAAGAACTTTGCATTCAGTCAGATGTCAAACTTCCAAAGGGGTACAACCCTCCCAAATTTGAGATGTTTGATGGCACAAGGGATCCCAGAATCCATTTGAGGACACACTGCGATAAGCTGGTCGGAGTCGGAAGAGATGAAAAGATTCGCATAAAGCTCTTTATGAGAAGTTTGAAAGGGGATGCTCTATATTGGTACATTATCCAAGACCCCAAGAAGTGGACAAGATGGGCAGGTATGGTGTCCGATTTCATGGACAGGTTCAGATTCAATATGGAGAATGCGCCAAATATATTCTACATCCAGAATTTGAAGAAGAAACCTACAAAAACATTCCGTGAGTATGCTACTAGTTGGAGATCTGAAGCTGCTAAAGTCAGGCCAGTATTAGAAGAAGAATAGATGAACAGGTTTTTTTGTCTGAGCTCAAGACCCACAACACTATGAGAGGTTGATATTGATCGAAGGCCAGAAATTTTCTGATATCATCAAACTAGGGGATAGGATCGAGGAAGGTATCAAAAGTGATTTGGTCACTAATTTTGAGGCATTGCAGGCTACCAACAAGGCTCTACAGTCTAAGGGCATGTCCAAGAAAAAGGATGTAAGTGCCGTGATGGTTGCACATAGAACCAAATCTCCAATAAAATATAAAACCTACGCAGTATCTCCTCTCACATATCAACCTACCCCTAATTACCAAGCACCCCCGCCTTTTTACCAAGCTCAACCACCTACTTACCAGTCATCTCCACCTCCCACATATCAACCTATTTCACCAAGATATTCCCAACCCGCACTAGTCTACCAAGCCTATAATGATCAGCCGTCTCACTATCAATCATCTCCCACCCGCCAAAACTTCCCTAGACCGTGCCCTAACTTCGACCGTAGACCTCCCAAGAAATGCACCGCCATCGCCGAACCAATCGACCAGCTGAATGAAAGGCTCAAAGCTGCTGGTTACATCACCCCTATCGCTGCCATAACTCCAGAAAATCCTTTCGAATGGGTTAACCCAAACAAAACCTATGCATACCATTCTGGCATGAAGCGACATACCATTAATGAGTGCCGATCCCTGAAGGATAAGATCCAATCTTTATTTGACAATAAGATCATCGTAGCAAAGGAGCCTGCTCTTAATGTTCGCAATAACCCTCTGCCTGACCACAAGGGTGGAGGCGTTTACATGATCGAGATAGAAGATGATTGGGACCCCAAAGGGTCAATTGGATTTTGATTACTGAAGATGACGAGCCGAAGAAACCAACAGTCACACTTAATCGGATTGTAGTCTAGATCTAGCCCTCTGGGGATGCTGAAGTAAACATGTCCATACCACTCGAGTTTGAACCACTGTCTTCTGCAAAGATGCCAAAACCGATCGAGGTTGAGTTTGGGTCCCCAAAAGCACCTATACCATTTGAAGTTGTTGTGTTACCTCCCAAAGTGATGGTACCCATCCCGGTGGCAATGTCAGCCATAGAACCATTCCTTACAAAGACCGTCCCTGGGGCTGAACAACCGAGGCAAGAAGGAAAAGGAAAACTAAATCTGGAGAAGCAATTGAAGCACAGGGTATGACCAGAACCGGAAGGGTTTATACTCTAGAACATTTAGCTGAGTCCAGTAAGCAGGCTCTGGACGACCAACCGTCACTAAAACTAGGCCTGATGACCTCTGGAGGAAGATACAAATAAAGGAGTACGCGGTCATTGACCAGTTGAACAAGATGCCAGCTCAGATCTCCATCTTGTCCCTGCTACAAAGCTCTGACACATAAAAATGCCTTATTAAAAGTGGTGAGCGAAGCATATGTGCCCAGCAAAATAACTGGAGGGAAAAGGCAAACATTGTAGGGCAAGTATTGGAGAGCCACAAAATTACTTTCCACAAAGATGAGCTGCCACTGGAAGGGCTAAGCCACAACAAAGCATTGCACATCACTATGCAATGTAAAGACTATTTCATCACCAAGATTTTGATTGACGGAGGGTCCAACCTCATTATTTGTCCATTGGTGACTCTCAGAACAGTGGGAAAGAGCCTGCATGAGATCAAGGATGGGGCCATCTACATTAAAGCTTTTGATGTCTCCCAAAGGTCCACTATTGGGGAAATCAGTTTGTGTCTGCAAATGGGACCGACTTGGTTCGACGTTGATTTTCATGTAATAGGCATCCCGGCATCTTACAACTTGCTATTGGGACGACCTTGGATTCATGCCGCTGGAGCTGTAGTATCCACCCTACACCAGGTAGTGAAGTTCGAGTGGAATCACCAAGAGGTAATTATTCATAGCGACAGTAGTAATCCCATATACAGTCGCCAGACCATCCTAGCAATCGTAGAAGAAGGAAGATAGGCGGAGAAACCTACCATCACATTGAGCGAGTCAACGCCATAGACAATGATAAGTGGTAGGCTGAAAATATCGAAAGTACACTGAATTGGACCGGATATGAACCTGGCAAGGGGCTCGGCAAGAACCTTTAGGGAATCGCCAAACCTATCAAGCTGAAGAAACATGGTACCACTTTTGTTTGGGGTATGAATACACTTGGGAGGATTTCAACCACTAGTCACCACAATGTCGTTGTGCCTACTACCTACTGGAACATCCGATACCTCACCTGGAGCAGACTTTCCAGCCAATAGATGTCACATATGGGTCAGAAGAAGAGGAAGTGCTGACAGCAATGAGGAATCTATTTTTGGAAGATGACAATATAGACTGTTGTGTCATTTTTGAGGAGGAAGGAGAGGAAGGCCTTTCCATACAAGCTGTGAGCCGAGGAGCGCGCCTCAATAATTGGTCCATCAGAACCACCAAGGCCCGAAAAGCTTCGGAGTAGCAAAGCTGAACAAAGCACCATGCATCATCTTTATTTTTCGCTAGTTGATTTTCTTTCCGCATTTTATTTTCGAAAATAAGAGCTCCAATGTTCAAAACAATTATGAACTTTATCAAAGCATTTCAGTTTCTTATATCAAATCGCTCATTATTCTTCTATCGTTTACTTTATTTACAGAACATTACTATTACTTATCTTGATGAACCGAGGATTGTGACTAGCAATGAGACAAACTAACAAACGGATATAGACTCAGAAGAGGATGATATACCAGACTAGGTTGTTAAAGAAGTTGAGGACTTTGAGAATAGGCCTAAGTCTAACTTGGACGAAACTGAGGTTATCAACTTGGGGGATACAGAGAATGTCAAGGAAACGCACATCAATGTTCATCTATCAGCGTCAGAAAAGGAAGAGTACACGGAATTTCTAAGAGAGTATAGAGACATATTCGCTTGATTGTATGATGATATGACTGGTATCAACACATCTATTGTAGCTCACAAGTTGCCAACGGATCCAACATGTCCGCCGGTAAAACAGAAGCTCAAGAAGTTCAAGCCTGACATGAGTAGAATATCCTACATGGTTAGCCAACATCGTGCCTGTGCCGAAGAAAGACGGGAAGGTTAGGGTCTATATTGACTACAGGGATCTCAACCGGGCCAGTCCAAAAGACGACTTCCCCATACCGAACATATACATTCTAATTGACAACTGCGCCAAGCATGAATTACAGTCATTCATCAATTTTTTTTGCTGGGTATCAGCAGATATGGATGGATGAGGAATTCGCTGAGAAAACGGCTTTTATTACGCCATGGGGGATGTATTATTACAAGATGATGCCGTTTGGGTTAAAGAATGCGGGGGCTACCTACATGAGGTCCATGACTACTATTTTCTATGACATGATACACAAAGAGATCGAGGTCTATGTAGACGACATTATCATCAAATCCAAGAGAGCCACCGACTACATGGAAGATCTGAGGAAATTTTTCAACAGACTTAGGAGGTACAATCTGAAACTGAATCCCGCTAAGTGCGCATTCGGGGTTCCTGCTGGAAAGTTGCTTGGGTTCATCGTAAGTCACCGAGGAATAGAGCTGGATCCATCAAAGGTTAAGACCATTCAAGAATTACCACCGCCAAAGAATAAGAAAGAGATCATGAGTTTCTTGGGGAGACTCAACTACATCAGCTGGTTCATAGCTCAATCAACTGTCATTTGTGAGCCCATCTTTAAGATGTTGAAGAATGATGTCGCTACTAAATGGACCGATGATTGCCAGAATCAAGGAATACCTATCAACGTCATCAGTCCTGGTCCCGCCCGAACCGGGCAGACCACTATTACTCTACCTTGTAGTGTTGGATGGAGCATTCGGTTGTGTTCTGGGGCAACACGACAAAATAGGGAGAAAGGAGCAAGCCATCTATTACCTTAGCAAGAAGTTCACTCCATACGAAGCCCGGTACTCTCTATTAGAATGCACCTGTTGTGCTTTAACTTGGGTAGCTCAAAAGTTGAGGCATTATTTCTATGCCTATACCACTTTCCTCATATCAAGAATGGATCCGCTGAGATATATCTTTCAGAAGCCCATGCCCACTGGCAAACTAGCCAAGTGGCAAATCCTGTTTAGTGAATTCGATATTGTTTACGTGACTCAGAAGGAAATCAAAGGACAGGCACTGGCAGATCATCTTTCCGAAAATCCCGTGGATGGAGAATACGAGCCTCTAACGACGTATTTTCCTAATAAAGAGGTATCTTTCATAAAAGGAGATATTGTAGAATCCTATGATAATTGGAGGATGTTCTTCGACGGAGCATCAAATATCAAAGGAGTCCACATAGGAGCAGTCCTAGTATCAGAAACCAACCAGCACTATCCGGTATTTGCCAAACTCAGGTTCCCGTGCACCAACAACATGGCCGAATATGAAGCCTGCATCCTAGCGCTCAAGTTGGCCATTGACATGAACGTTTAGGAGTTGCTAATGATCGGGGATTTAGACATGCTTATACACTAGGTCCGAGAAGAATAGGTAACCAAGAACTCCAAGATACTCCCTTATCTACATCATTTACAGGATTTGAGGAGGAGGTTTACAAGGACAAAGTCCCAACACGTCCCAAGAATCCAGAACCAGTTTACCGACGTATTGGATACCCTATCATCCATGATTCAGCATCCAGATAAGAACTTCATTGATCCTATCCCAGTGAAAATTCATGATCAGCCAGCTTACTGTGCTCAGGTCGAGGAAGAAGCAGACGAAAAACCCTGGTTCCATGATATCAAAAGGTATTTGAAAACGGGGCAATATCTAGAACTTGCAAACGCTACTCAAAAGTTCACACCGCGAAGGATATCCAATCACTTCTTTTATAGCAGAAGAATCCTATATAGGAGGACTCCCGATTTGGGATTTCAAAGGTGTGTCGAAGCATAGGAAGAATCCAGATTATTAGAAGAAGTTCACGCATAGACCTGCGGTCGACATATGAATGGTTTTGTCTTAGCAAAGAAAATACTCCGAGCAGGATATTTTTGGGTGACTATGAAAACAGACTGCATCCAGTATGTTCAAAAATGCCATCGCTGTCAGATACATGCGGATATGATAAAGGTAACCCCAAATGTGCTTACTGCAACAAGCTCGCCATGGCCATTCCCCGTTGGGGAATGGATGTCATCAGACCTGTTGAGCCTGCCGCATCCTTACATGTCGATTTATGGTACAGAGGCAGTCATTCCCGCCGAAGTAGAGATTCCTTCCTTGAGTATTATAAAAAGAGTAGAACTTGATGACGCAGAATGGGTAAAAAGCCGCTACGAGCAACTAGATCTAATAGATGGGAAGAGATGAATGCAGTTTTCCATGGTCAATTGTATCAGAACAGAATGTCCAGAGCTTTCAACAAAAGAGTCAAGCCAAGACAATTTACACTAGGACAGCCGGTATTGAAGAAAATCTTTCCGCACCAGGATGAAGCCAAAGGAAAATTCACTCCCAACTGGCAAGGACCATACATGGTTCACCGGGTTCTAACAGGAGGAGCCCTCATACTCGCAGAACTGGATGGAGAAGTCTGGGCAAAGCCAATAATTTCAGATGCAGTCAATCGTTACTATGTGTAATCTTTAGGCTTCCTTATATGATGTAATTTGAACTACGTGTGACCTGATTTCCATTTAAGAGGGGATACGTAGACAGCCTTATTGGTTCGGTCACAATTCAATAAAATTTTCATTTTCCCCGATATTGGAAACTGGGACAGAAATTTGAGGAGGACCCTCAAAATTCCGAAGTTGATTTTCAGCCGGTCATCGCGCGCAGCCGTCGGAAGCACCAGACCAGTAAACTGGGGCAGAATTTTGAGTATGACCCTCAAAATTCTGAAAAGGGAAGTTGCAATGTCTTGAACCGCGTCACAGTCGTTAGTTCATCTAAAAGAATATAAATTTAATATTGCGTAGTTACATTATATTCTTTACTAAATCATGCATAGCTGATATTAAAATTGCTTTGTTTAGCAATGCTACCCCCAATGAAAGCAAGAGCCGAATAGGACAAGTGAAGTCTACGGGAGGACGAACTAACCTTCCCCCTTTACAAAAATCACGTTTTTTCTTAGAATGCAGGCACCCCTAGACATAAAATCATCAGATATTATTACATACTTATACTTTTGCAGGAATACAACTCTCAGAATCATCACTTACTTACAATCGCTATTCGCACATGAC
>MU692271.1:289203-303331 GCA_026770625.1 Nicotiana glauca
CAGCTATCATCTATCAGCTAAGAGCTTTCGTTACTATTCACCTTTTACCTCTACATTGCATAAGGCTACCTTTCTGCCTTCCGAGGTTAAGCTCTTCCTCCATCTGCATGGCTGAAAAATTGCCAACTTTATTAAATCTCACATTAGCTTAAATATCGCCATTTATATTTACACTCTGCATGGCTGAAAGATCGCCAAACCGTTATTTAAATCTCCTGCATGGCTGAAAGAACGCCAACTTTATTTAAATCTTACATCGGCTGAAATATCACCACTTTATTCTTTCTGCTGGCTGAAATATCGCCACCTTTATTTAAATACTGCATCGGCTGAAATATCGCCACTTTTTTTTACGTCTGCTGGCTGAAATATCGCCACTTTATTTTTTCTGCTGGGTGAAACATCTCCACTTTATTCTTTCTTGCATTTGGCTGAAATATCGCCATCCTTGTTCACATCTTGCATTGGCTGAAATAACGCCACTTTTATTAACATCTGCATTCGCTAAAATACTGCCACCCTTTCATTTACGTCTGCTGGCTGAAACATTGCCACTTTATTTTTTCTGCTGGCTGAAACATCGCCACTTTATTCTCTCTTGCATTTGGCTGAAATATCGCCACCCTTGTTCACATCTTGCATTAGTTAAAATAACGCCACTTTTAATTACATCTGCATTCGCTGAAATACTGCCACCCTTTCATTTTCGTCTTGCATCGGCTGAAAGATCGCCACCTTCTGCATTTCATGGGCTGAAAGATCACCAAATTGTCCAAAGGCGTCATTGTTCAGAGGCACCATTTTCATAGCCCGAGAAAGCCATGCCATGGCTTCAGGACCGCATTTTTTATCTTTTTCATATCATTGTCCAATGGCGTCATTGTTCAGAGGCACCATTTTCATAGCTCGAGAACGCCATGCCATGGCCTGAGGACCCCCTCCTTTATGTTTTGCATATCATTATTCAAAGGCATCATGATTCGTAGGCATCATCCTTATAGCCCGAGAACATCATTTCATAGCCTGCGAATCCTTTATTATACGCTTCATGGCCCAGGATGTCATGGTCTGAGGACGCCATCCTAGCCGTCTGAAGAAGAGCATTTCATGGTCCAATGGGAACTTGCATCACATTTAAATTTGCGCACAACATATGTTTGCTTTGATCATTTGCAGGTACACCGGCCAGTAACGGCCGTAAAAGCAGGAGTGATCCCGCTTCGGTTCCCCCAGTCTATCAATCCCTGACCATCCTTCCCAACCTGAATATCGTGCCCGTCTTTCGAAATCTCCATCGGCACATTTCATCGACGGATTCCCGAACTGCATATGGCCTGATTCCTGTAAGACCAGGGATATGTAGGTAGCTCAAGAATCAGAGCTCAGTCAAAATTCTTCAAATCGTTTCATTCAGTCAAAATTGGCCATCATATCTTTACCCGACAACTCGTTCATCCTTCTCGGATAAAGAGGGGCAGTTGTTGATACCCAATTTTTCTCATTTATTTTTATATACTCAAAATAGCATGTACATGCATATATAAGCATGCTCGAGAATTTTGGTATTTTCCCCTTATTTTTTAAAGATTTTAAAAGTAATTTATTATCTATTTTAACAGCACAAAACCAATAATTGTCCCAAAAAATTATCCTTTTTTTGATTAACCTATTGTATTCTTATATTTACACCAAGATATAATTAAGATAATTTTTGCATTTTTTACGCATTTGTTTGGTATTTTTAAAGCCAAGTTGCATATAATTGTAATTATAGCCTATTTTACGATTAGTATCATTTACAATTGTAAAATACTTTCCAGTATTTTTAGATTAATATTTATACGTTATTAATTAGTCCAGTACCTTTAATTTGTTTTAAAATCTTTTTAACTATTTTATAAAAAATAAAAGAGGGAAAATTGGCTATTTAACAAACAACCCTTTATTTTAAATCCCAGCCAATTTAACCACACCCCCATCAGATTTAATTGGCCCAATACCCAATTAAAACAACCTAGCACAATCCCTAATATAACCCGGCCCAACCCCGATTTAATCTGAGTCGTTGATCAAATAAGATCAACGGCCCAGATTACCTTTACTTAATTAAAATTCTAACTACCCCCCAACCCCTCATTCTTCACCGTGTCTCATCTCTCTACTCTCTCTCTCTATCTCTAGTCTCTTCTAGAGACTTCTGTCACTTCCCCTTCTCCGACGAATCCCTTTATCTTCTCCGACGACCTTCTCTACTGGAGACCATGGATTCCTCACCCTCTGCCTCGTATTGTTCTCCCATGTCGATAAATGTCATCCCTAAGGCCTTCGAAGGGCAAGGACCCGTCTACTCACACCCATAGTGTTCCTGTTTGCTTCAAGCCTCCGAAGTTTGATTTCGAGTGAGGCTCGTGACCTTTGAGGCTCGAGCCAGTAACGTTTGAGGTTTTTCTTATCTTCTCTGAGGTTTTCTTTGAAACCCTAATGTTTGAAACGTCTGATTCTTTTATATTTACAATATATCTACGCATATTATGAGTTATTATGATGTTTCCTTTAAAAAACTTTCTATTTTTCTGAACGGACCTTCACTTTTAACTAGGGTTCCGAAACCCTTTCTCAAAATAGTTTTCTTTATCGATTTTTAACACTATCTTATGATTTTCCCTCATATTTACCATTGTTGAAGTCTTTTCCTTGTGATTGGGTCAGTATATGTGTTTGATTATCACAAATGGCTTGAAATTCTAGTGATTCTACTATCTTTTCACATTATGGTTTATGGCTCTTCGTCTACTTTGCATGTATCATGTCTACTCTATTGATTCGTACTAGTATCTGTGTGAAACCCTAATTTTTAGACTTAGAACCCTGAAAGCTGCTCTTCTTTCCTGTGTGCTTGCATATGCGTTCATGTTTCACTAATCTTTACCCTATGCTATTTGTCTTTGGGTTCATATTCCATCCCTGACTCACATGACTCCTAATGTTATATACTAGGGTTTCTGATTTTTGTCTAATGTGTGTTTATTCCCTTTAAATCAGTATTAGTTTGCCACTTTGAATCCTTGAATGATTGTGACTAGTACTTTACTGATTTTGTGTATTTTCCTTTAACCATGATACTTGCCTTAGAAATCTTTGCTGATTTTACATATTTTCCTTTAAATATGATACATGCCTTAACATTCTTCACTGATTTTGTGAATTTCCTTACTAGCTAATATCTGCCTTAACTGATAACTAATTCTCTGTGACACTAGGGGATCTCTTACTGATTTTCAAAATGATACTCTGCCTTATTTGACGTGCAAGCATATCGCCAATTGATGATTACTTTCCTTAATTAATATGTTCTGTACTTGGTCCTAATCATACGCCTTATTCTTTACTACTCTATGTATGATCTAAATTAGTCTTTCAATTAGTCTCTTTCCTTATTTGTCACCCTGGTAGCCATTTGAACTAGGACTCCCCAATTAAAGGGGAGTACTTACATTGATTGGGATTTTGATTGTATTTACTTCCAAAATTACACTACAGTTTACTTCTTACTTTATTTTCTAATCGTTTTTAGAACTATAAATACACTACTCTTTCATTAACAAAGGGACATCAGGAAAGACTCTCAATTCTACATTCTATTGTGCTCTTTCTCTTTTTCTCCTTTTGCTCTATTGATGTTCTTTGCTCTTGCCTACTATTTGCCGGCTGTAAGCCAAGGCTAAAATTGTGTTATCACTTTGTCTTTATATCCTGCTCTTGCTCTTTACTGGTATGTCCTCGTTTCAATTCAAAGCTCCAAAAACAATGTGATCCTCTATTTGTTTTAGTTCTTACTATTTCTAGTTTGCTTCTATTTGTTGTTCTCTTGCAAAATCTGTAATTAAAATGTATTACTAGCATGTTATTATGTCTTCCCTTCCCTTTGGATTAGTATACCCCCTTTATGTGCGTTTCCAAGCATGACTTGAAAACTTATCCCAAATCTCTATCACCCCTCTATGTGGTTGTTCTTCACATCTGTTTTTTTCATATGACTATGCCTGAAAGTGTTTGAGCTAGTCCTAGACCTTCGCTGGGTTACAGTTTTTGTCTTATGTGTCCCTAACCCCCACTATCCCTGTTTGTATTTGCTAGACCAGCCTTGGTTCTATGGTCTTTGGCTGTGTATGAATCTATCTTTGGGAGTGCTTGTTGTTTATTACTCTATTCTGCTTTTCAAACAAAAATGTTTTTAACTAAACAGACTCTTTTATTTTAACAAAATGTTTTAAGTGAAATTCCTTTCAACACTGTCAAAGCATTTTCGAACTCTCTTGCACTTTACGTTATTCCTAGATACTGTAGTTCCAACCCCTCAGTGTGAGCACTACTTTGGGGACCTCTTGAGTACCCTCTGAACTCTGACACACTGAGGCTGGTATCTCCACACTGCACATGTTTAACTCCTGGTTACTAAGTCTGTGCGTGAGCATGGCCCAAGAGCGCTCGAGGTATGAGAGGCTATTTTGGCAGTAAAGTTTAGAGGATTTGGGCCTATAGCTAATATGGGGGACGAGTATACATGTTTATTTATATTGATAGAAAACAAGTTTATTGGTTTTATTTACCTATTTGCGCAATAGATAACCTGCTTAGGACATGCATTTCATATGTTAGAAATCCTGTTTTGGGTCTTTTGTTCTCAGTATATTATTGTACTCACTTCGTAATTTTAATTATTAACAAACTGTCATTACTGCATTGGCATAGTAAAGATCATGTTTTAGGAACACTTATATGCATTAGACATCATGTTGCTTCAAAATGCCTATTAGCATGCTTAATCCAATAATACAAGTACTGTGCATATCCTTTCTTTTTAAATCAGAATTAAATATGCATGTCCACTCTTTAAGACAATCAGACAATTTATATCTCGCCAAGGCAAACTTTAGGCCTAATAAGAATTGATTAATCGTGTGGTTACTAGTTTAAGACTAACTAGCCTCTTTTAATTTTGAACTCTGCCGCTGCCATTCTTATTTTGATTCTCTGAACTTCACTCTGTTTTACTAAACTCTCTCCCTACTTTGAAATGATCTCGAAATTGTGTATCTGTTCTACTATGTTTTCTACTAGGTTACCCTTTTTTGCTCAGAATCATGCTATTGTTTTCAAAATATTTATCCTACGTCTCGTCAAGTTAATGTATCTCCAAGCCTTTACTCTATTTACAAAGAATGTTTTAACGATTTTATCTATATTTTCACTAACTCCTAAACTGTTGTATACTTCTAAATCCTACTACTGTCCCAAGTTGTATTTCTGAAAATCGAGCATTTTTTCAAATCACTTAGTCTTAATTAAGCTTCTGCTTTCACTGAAACTAACTGTTTTATTTCAACATTCCAGCTTTTAAAACTCTTGTCTTTGAGACCTTAAATGTGTTTGAGACGTGCTAATTATGAGCTCACTTATGGAGGGATCTGTGAGCCTCTATGTGTCTTTGTATGTTCCCTTTATGTGCAGTCCTATTTGTTATGTATATCGCTTAGCATTTTTGCCTTTAAACTTAAGGGTTCAACCTAGTCCCTACCACGTAGGAATAGTGGTCCTAAATACCCTCCAGGACTTATAGGATGGGAAGGGTAATAGCACGCAATAAGTATTCGTGACCAACTCACGCATTTAATAACCTTTATGTGGTGGGAAGGGTAGAATATGGATATGATAACCACCGGATAACAGCACATGCAGAAATGGTTACCTGGTATTGTGTGGGGTGATCCATATTGATTATAGACCTAGGACCCCCCCTCTCCCTTTATTTGTTTTATTTATTTATTGTTTAAATCTTTTTCTTAAAATTTCTGCCGTCTTTATGTCTCCTCAAATTTCAATTTACTTGCAATATTATGTGAAATCTCCCTCTACTTGAACCCTTATTTACTTACTTGTTAAGTGAAGTCACAATTGTAACATGGCCGGGAACCACACTAGTAGATCTTGGGGGGTGCCTAACACCTTCCCCTCGAGATAATTTCTAGCTTTACCCAAACTCTGGTTTTCAAACTCAAAAACCCTTTTTTGTGTCCTAATGCACTTAATCATTAGGTGGCGACTCTTCAAATTACAAAACAAACCCAAATCCCAAAAGGGAAAAGAGTTGTCCTCCCAAATGTCGTAAACCCGATTTTGCCTTCAAGGAGAAAAAGGGGGCATCGACAGATGTCATGCCTTAGGTTTTATTTTCTGCAATCACAATGTTTTCGTTTATAAATCTGCATATAGATATCCTACCTATGGGTCATTTTTCATCATACATTTAGAAATCCTACCTATAAGTTATCTCGTCGCGCGATTACAAATCATTTCTATAAGTTTATTCACGTCTGCATATAGATATCCCGCCTATAGGTCATTTCATTATACATTTAGAAATCCTGTCTATGAGTGTTTTCATTATGTATACAGAAATCATGCCTATAAGTATGTCATCTGCATATAGAGACCACGCCTACAAGTTTATTCAAATTTGCATATGCACATTAGGCAAACAGTCTATAGGTTAAAAAAAACAAAAATGCACTCTAGATACCATGCCTATAGGATTCCTGCACTTTTATAAATATTTTTAAAATCAATCACGCTTAGAGAGAATGTCTATAGGAATAACTAACTGAATATGCATCATCCATCTCGCTTGTAAGTCTAAAATCAGTGATAAATTCATTTTAAATATGCAGAGCATTTGCTTGTTTCTGAAAGAAGAATCCTTTTCTAAAATCAGTATACCACCTGCAATGTTGGATGTCATGAATACAGGCCTCACCTAGGCAAACCTGTAGGTTATTAATTAACTATACCAGTCTTAATAATTACAACCAGCAGGCAGGTCTAATTCGGACTTATTATCTGAAAATATGTGATAAATCAGCCACCATTCCTACGTTAAGTTTACTTAAAGACATAACCAATATTTGAGGTTATGCTATGTATTTTCCTTTAAGCGAGGAGGCCTATTTGAGCCATAACTGTTGTTTTCTTCTCCCCTATTTGATTTATATGTATTGTTTGTCGCCTAGATTTTTATCCTTTTCTTAAACTTTTGAAAAGCCTCAACCCCCCTCCTTTTAGGACCAGTAGTCCCAAATACCTCCGGGACTTATAGGATCGGGGGGGGGGGGGGAGGGTAATAGCATCTAGTAAGTAATGAAACCCTTCCGCGTTTAATACTTTAACGGGGTGGGAAAGGGTAGATATGGATATGATGACCACACGATAACACCACATGTATAAACGGTTACCAGGTGTTGATTGGGGTGATCCATATTATTTATAAACTTAGGACCCCCTTCCCTTTACTTGTTTATTTTCAGAATTTCAAAACTATTCTCTTCTCAAACTTCAATCCCTTTAACTTCTTTTATTTTAATTGCTTGCAATCATTATGTGAAAACTACCCTGTATTGTAATTCTTGCTTGCACTTAAAGTCATAATTATAGCATGGCCGGGAACCACAAAAATGGATCTTTAGGGGTCCCTAACACCTTCCCCTCGAGATAATTTCAAGACCTTACCCAATCTCTGGTTTCCAAACCAAAACCCTCTTAGTGTCGTAATGCACTTAATCATTAGGTGGTGACTCTTCAAAATCCAAACCCAATTCCCAAAAGGTAAAAGTGTTATCCTCCCAAATGTCATAAACCCGATTTCACGAGAAAAAGGAGGCATCGACACTCTTCAGAGTGAAAGGAATAGTTGAGGGACCAAGTCCTTAACAGCTCCCGAAGACACTGTATGAAGTAAACTCTGTATTTGGAAAGTTGCTGCCTACACACGCTACTATGTAGAAAATGCTGCAGTCAACTTTTTAGAGAAGACTTCTTACGGACCTTACTTGCATCATTGGAAATGATGTCACACTTGTATATATGCATTCAAGAAAGATAAAACACAACACTTAAACATCTAGAGATCTCACACAAGCTCACTCACGTGACTATTCAGCTGTCAAGTTTAAAGTGCCTCAAGAATAAAGAACAAAGCAACTACATACCAGTTCCTACAACGAGTTATTGTGTGTCCTTAGTATAGTTTTAACTTTGTAATAGTTCTTCAAATTGTTATTTATATTTGGCTTATTTAGAAGCACTTTCTAGGAACATCTTTGTAAGCCTTAAACCTGCGTGTTTAAGTCTTAGTTAGAGAGTCAAGTTTTAAAGTCTTTGTAATTGTGTTATTGAAAAGTGGCTTGTGATATGTGTATTACAAGTTAGTGAGGGATTAAGAGTTTAATTCCTAGGTTGCATATGTTGTAATCTGAAAGTTGCTGAGTAGTGAAGTTGAAATCCTACAAGGGTAGGTCGTGGTTTTTAATCCCGTTGAGCTGGGAATTTTCCACGTAAAATTCCTCTTCTGATTTAACTTCTGATCAGTGTGTGTGTACTGTCGAACCTGATAGAGAACCTGGTTCTCTATAGAAGTTGAGGGACCCATATATTCTATCAATTGGTATTAGAGCGGGTTCTTTCTGTCAGGTTAACACATATAAAGGATCTTCATGGATGCTCCTCCAAACTTTGAAGAAGTCCAGTCTACGTATAGACCTCCTAGGTTCAATGGTCAATACTATGGGTAGTGGAAAACTAGGATGCATGACTTCATCATGGCTGAAGCATCTGAGTTATGCGATGTATTATGTGACGGACCTTTTGCCCCAATAAAGAACCTTGGTGATCCAGCTGTAGCCGTTCCTGAGACGATGAAAGAATTCAGTGACACTGATAGAAAGGCCATAAAAAAGAATTTTCGAGCAAATAAAATTCTTGTGTGTGGTATTGGTCCTAATGAATGTAGCAGGATATCAGCTTGTCAATCGGCAAAAGAGATCTAGGAGGCTCTTAAGATAGCTCAGGAGGGAACAACTCATGTGAAGCAATCCATGGTTGACATGCTCACAATAGAATATGAGCTCTTCAAAATGAAAGATGATGAATCAATCCAAGATATGCATACTCAATTCACCTCCATCATCAATGAGCTTCACTCTTTTGGTGAAAGTATTCCAAGAAACAAGCTTGTTAGAAAAATCCTTAGTGTACTGCCCAGTTCTTGGGAGAGCAAAGTTAACGCCACTATAGAGAATAAGTACTTCCAGACACTAACCATGGATGAAGTTGTTGGAAACTTGAAAACCAATGAAATGAAGAAGAAGAAGGACAATGTACGAAGAGATACCAAGAGAAAGAAGAACATGGTCCTCAGGGAACACAAATGACTCAAGTGGCAAAGACGAGGACATGGCTTACTTGACAAAAAGGTTCCAGAAGATGGTTCGCAGAAATGGAGGAGTTCCAAAAAGGGGTAGCATTAGAAAGCCCAGTAATTATGACCTCTTTCATAAATGTGGAAAGCCATGATACTTCATCAAGGATTGCCCCCTCCTAAAGCAAGATAAGTATAATAACAACTTTGACAAAGCAGCAAAGAGGAACAAGGTTCCCAACAAACGCTTCAAGAGGAAAAATAATGCTGACAACGTTATAAATCAAGCTCTTACTGCAAGGGGAGACTCCTCCATTGAATCTCAAGAAGAAGATGGCCATGGTAGCAGTCCAATGATGGTAATGAAAAATGAACAACTAAGAATGATTCAATACTTTCTCTTATGGCTCAATCTAATGATGATGAAGATGACGACGACAATGAGGTACACTTTTTGCATGTTTAGAGAAATCAGAAATCTTACTCTCCTAAAAAGCTCATGTCATTAGCAAATGTGTTAATTGATGCTTACCATAGTTTTATCAATGATAAAGATGCTTTAACTATGGAACTAAGGGAAGCTGATCAAACTAGATATGACTTAGTAGTTGTTGCAGTTGATCTGAAAGAAATAATAGAGAACCTGAAAAGAGAAAATAATGCCTTAGAAGAGAAAATTGCTAGTATATAATATGAACGAGATGATTTAATGGTGGTTGTGGTGGACTTAAAAGAAACCATTGACTATTTAAGTAAAGAAAAGAAAACCTTGACTGAGAGAGTTTCTATCATTGAGCATGAAAGAGATGACCTAGTAGTGGTGGTAGTAGACTTGAAACAAACAATTGACGATTTTAAAGCCGCAAATAGGCCCGGAAACTCTGAAAAGGGAAAGGAATTTGCAAGTGAAGCACACATTAAACTTGAAAATGTGTTAGACTTGGTAAAGACTAGTCTCTGTACTGAACTTGAGAAAACCAAAAAGCTTCAAGAAGAACTAGGGAAAGTAAAAAGTGATCTTGAGAAATCTCTTGAGTGGACCTGGTCATCGGATGCTACTACTGTCATGTATACCAACTCTGGGGTAAATAGGTAGAGGATTGGGTTTCAAAGGGAAAGGATTCCCTGCAACCCTCATAGGAAGTATGTTATTGTACCTGACAATTGGTTATGTACCCACCGTGGTAACAATAGGAACCTCAAGAAAAATTGCATGGCCAGGGTTCAGCCTCATCAGAGAAGTAAAGTCTTTATTGAGAGAGCAAATACTGCAAGAGGAACTGGTCCGTCAAACAGGAAACCGTCAAATAGGAAACACGTTCTGCTAACTTGAAATAAGAGAGGACTTATTTATACCTTTCTCTTAACAAAGGACCCAAAATCTTTTGGGTTCCTAAATTTAACTCTTGATTTTCATGTGCAGGGAGCAGTAAAGGAAAGTAACCAATAATGACACATGAACTGTGGCTGCTCAAAGGACAGGACTGGAAATATAATCAATCTTCCTTCACTAAAAAGCCATAAAAGGAAAGAGTGTACTCTTTTGAAAATGGTTAAAAAGGGGTACGCTCTAGGAGTTGGAAAATTTGTGTCAAGGGAAATAAGATGGAATGCTTGTCCAGGATATTCACAATCTCAAATCGTGTGATTGGTGAGCTATTACTTTAGCCAAAAGACACAAGAGTACGTAGGTTGTTGTGATTGAGTTTCTGCAGAGTGGTGACATAAGTTGGTTGGAAGCTGTTAAAAATAATACTGAATCATGGGACAAAAATCTGGAGCACTACACTTTGTCTATATCTAAATAAAATGAATCTAAAGAACCTGGCTCGTAATCTGATCATGTTGAGTAACAAGTAACGTGAACTGTGCAATGCATGTGCAAACAAAAAGCATGTCAGATCTTCTCTCAAACCCAAAAATAGGCGTACATCACTTCAAAACCAAGGATGATATCTTGCAAGAAACTGTGGTCTTTGTCAAGAAGATCGAGTTACCAATAGAAAGAAACGTGGCTTGCATCAGACTATATCACGGAACAGGTATTGATAATGTCATAATTGGATGAATGCTATGTTGAAAACATAACTACTCAACCACTTAGCTCAAAGAACACAACCTCAAATAGAGTTGTTGAAAAGAAAAAAAGGACTCTTCAAAATTTGGGCATAATCAACATTAATTGATGAAGGTTTTACATACATCTTGACCAAAGTTGTTGACACAATTGAGGATATTTAGGTATAACTGTCATGGTCTCAATAGTGGGAAGGATTAGCCATGAATATATGATGATAAAGGAGACGAAGGAATCTTCTTGACATACTCGTCTCGAAAAGAGAATAGAAATACTAATCAAGGTAGAGAACGCCCATTGAGTCCAGCAAGAAACCAGGGTGTCTACAAAAACTGAAGCTAAAAAACAAGCCATTAGAAAGAGGGATTTTGCATAGATACATCATTGAATCACTCATGTATCTCACTACAAGTAGACTAGACATCGTGGTCAGAGTTGAGCTCTGTGCAAGGTCTCAGTCAAATTAATCTAAGATATTCTCATTTGAAGGCGATGTAAGTATCTTGAGGTATTGATAGTTTATATGAGTCCACCAAACTATAGAGTACTAGGTTCTCTATGAGTTTCCACTGAGCATACTAATAAAATAGTAAGTAAATAAGATAGTGAGTTTTGCGTGGAAAAATCCCTATTTAAGGGGATAAAAAACCACGACCTACACTGTTAAGATTTCAACTTTACTATGAGAAACGTTTAGATTACAACCTATGCAATCCAGGAATTAAACTCTAAATCCCTCACTAACTTGTAATATACCTATTACAAGCCACTTTGCAATCCACCTATTAAAAAGACTTCAACTCATGACTAACTCTAGTCACGACACAAACACAAAGGGTTTATGGTTTTACAAAGGGTTTCCTAAGCAAAGCTTCTAGATAAGCAAATTAGGAATTACAATGAAGAACAATTACAAATTTACAATTCAAATAATGACAAAAAAATACTAGATTTAGGAACTGGTCCATAGTAGCATTTAACTTTGTTCTTAAGGCACTTGAGAATTGAATACACAAATCTCAGAAGGCTTGAATGCTTGAAGTAAATTCTAAAGTGTTCAAGTGACGTTTTATTGTAATACTCTTGTTACTACACCTTTGATGACATTAATTAAATGTTGTAAGAACTTGGTTGGTCAAAATACAAGTGACTACAGAAACTGTGTTGCACTGCATGCACTGTTTTTGCAGTCACTTTCCAGCTGTACATAGTTGACTTTCATACTACTGTTAAGGACACACAAGTGATCAGGTCCCTGTGTTGGTTCTTTATCTTCTAAGGTGGCAACAGTTCACATTAACTGGAGTCCGTTAATTAGAAATGTATACCAAGTGTGTCAGGTTCCCTATCTGTTTCTTGATAGTAAGTTTGTTAGATCATTAAAACATAAAGCTAAGACATTGAAAACCCATCAATTTCCCCCTTTATGATAATGACAAACTAAGACATTGATAACTTATTTTTAGAGGAACTCTATAAGTTCCCCTGACTTTATGTTTCCCCCTTAATCATATTCCTTGTTTCAATTATACTTTCCTGTTTTGGCATCATTAAAACTATACAAGCACAGAATCAACATAAAGAAGTGTAGCCTAGGCAACTCATGCAACATATGTGCACACAGCATGATAGAAAAGAGAAATAGAGAACATAAGCATTTAGATAGCAAAAGACGATAGTTTTTATATATAAAACATATGCCTTTGCTATTCAGCGAAGGCAAAGATTGGACTGTTGTCATCGGGAGTAGTACTTGTACATTCCCATCCATATCAAAATAACAAAAAAAAGGAACAAAAAATTGCCAAGTCATTAAAACAAGAACAAAAAATCCAAAAACTGGTCGCTGAAGGGGTTGCTTAGCGGGCACTAAGCGTAGAGGGCTTGGAAACAACAACAAGGGTTAGGAGAACTAGGTCTATTTGGGTATTCACCGACTTTTGCTCGGTGAGCAGTTCTGCTTTCAGGTTCTCCACTTATGCCCTAAGATCAACATTTTATTTTGTCAAACAAGCTATCTCCTCATTTGAATCTTGGGCTCCTTGGGCCTGTTGACCTTCAAGGATAGTATTCCTCGCCTTTAATCTTTGAATCTCCTTAGTTGCACTGTTTTGTGTAGTAATGAGCTGAGAGATTATCGATGTACTGCCTACCACTCATTCTTGTCGATGCACTCATATTCATCCAATGTTTTGTGAGAAAAGGTCTGATTCTTGGTCCACACTTTGCACTATGGCTGTTTGAAGAATTTAAACACATTCATAAGGAGAAACCCATACAGAAGACCGTGATTGCCATCCTTGAAAGTGGCTACCTTCTGCATGTGCTCAATCATGATAGCATGCAGATTCACAACTGAAAATCCATCTAGTGCCTCCATTAGATACAAGTCTGATTTTGAATCCAGGGACCTCCTCTCAAGACGGGGTAGAAGAACTTTGTTTACTATCTCAAACAACAACTGATAAACAGGCAACAAGGCTTTATTGTGAACCCGTTCCTCTGCTAGTTTGCTTCTTCCATTACAATTGCCTTTATGAAGTTTGAACCACACACATCCTTTATAGAAGACACAACCTCAGCAGGGACTTTAAGAATATCCCCAAGTAGAGCCACATCAAAGACAATATCCATCCCATTCTCTAAGGCACAAATGTGGTCGGTATCAATGGGGAAGAGGTTAGCATAGAATATTTGAACCTCATCCTCATACATATTGGGTGCATCTATTTGGAATAGATGCCTGCACTGTTGAAACTCAACAATCTCAATTACTTGTCGTATTCCAGCCATATCAGAGA